>JASDQU010191096.1:1165-16114 GCA_032191745.1 Picea mariana
CAAATCTTTCCAGGATCATTGGTTGGAAATGAGCCTCCTTACATCATATTAGACCATTGTTCACCTCTCCTCCATAGCTACAATTGAACCTACCATTCACCAACCACCCCCTCCATCCAATGTATATGCATGCCCTTTGTCTTCTTCTGTCTCTCCACATAGCTTGTCAGCTCCACTTTCAAACTCTCCCTCTAACATGATCGACATACTTGCTAGTCCCAAAACTACACCCCTTCACACATGTGTTCTTGTAAATGTAAAGGAAATCTCCTCAAAATATCCAAAGAAAGCATGAAGGCTATCATGGACCCCTCCCTCTATAGATAAAATGTGTTACTATACATAGGAAAAGAACTTATAGGGTGCTTCCATGTGTGGCAGTTTCAAGAAGTAGACCTCAAAAAGTGGGCTTGTATAACTTGAGAGCATGTTCTTGGTTAAAACCCACTTATCCATGTAGGTGCAAGAGGGTGTTGAGCACTCAACACACCCTAAAAGATTTTGAAATTTTTTCTCTTTTGGGTACACTTGTTTTCTTGTTTCTTCTTTCTGAATTGATTCTGTTGTGTAGGGGTCATTAAGTTTTGTTTCCATGGACCTGTTGAATTGAAACTTTTTCTCTAAAAAAGAACTTGGCATTTTAACTAAGAATTCACAGCTAAAATTGTGACCCATGTACTTATTTTCGGCATCGGCAAAATCCGAGCAGTAAAATGCCCACGTAGCAACGATAATCGTCGATGTATCATCGGCGTCACCGAAATATGAAAGGGAAAAAAACTAATGTGGGCCATAATGAACCTTTGATCACTGATTATTGATTCATTGTTCGGATTCGATGAAATCACAAAGATTTAAATTGTGGAAATTTTTGTGTTGACACATCGCCAAGCATCGATGACTGATGCATTTTCGGCATTGACAACTTTCAAGGAGGGTAATATAGGAACACTTGTTTCAACATCTCACCGATCTTCGATCCTCGATACTTCTTCGGCATAAGCGGGGTATATCATTTTTTTTCAAAGCGCATATCTCGTGAAAATCCCTGATTCTGAATAAACTCTTAGGCAAAGGAGCCAAATTCAAATGCCATGTGTCTTTTCCACGTAGGCAATTCGTACGGCCTAGTTTCATCCTGAACCACATTAGATTTCCTCGTGTCCTAACTGCACTTACAGGTCATCATTTCCACATCAGCAGTGTATGACAATATGGATCGACATCAAAGCTTTTGCCACAAGATATCAAACAAACACTGTCTAAGAAAAACATCGACCCTCGATCCACTCGTTTAAATTAGCAGAATGATGGGATGTTTTCGGCACAAAATAAGATCAGATTCTATCATTTAATAGGTCAATTAATGTCTCGCTTTGCATACAATGTTGTCCCACGCACCGACCAAATAACAAGAATTTTAAATTGTCGATGAACCACAATGTAGCCCGCTCTTGCACCGCCAGCCTACGACCGCATTTAATCCCGAGCATAATGTGGATCCTTGTGACGGATTGTGTAAAACTACATTTACGCCCTGAATTGAAGAACTGATGCAATTGAAGAACTGATGCAATTGAAGAATTACTAAGACAGTTTTGAACCCCAATCTTCAAAAATTGATTAAAAATTGATTTCGTAGTAAAATTCTATGAGTTCCATGACACCAGCAGATTGATGGCATCATGGTGGAAGGAAGACAAACAATTCACAAACTGGAGCAATAGCTGGTGTGGGACAACAAACCTAAGGGAGCCATAAATCTATTTAATGACTCTAATCTTCTAATTGTACGGGGAGAGGGATTGTGCTAAGCATTTAGAGGCATGGATTCCCCTGGCATACACTATGGCCATCTCTGGGAGTAGCTTCAACTGGGGAGAAATCATTTCTAAACAACTTAGAACCAACATAGTGCAGGCCCAAACACCAAAGGATGGAGAAGCACATGCTTTTTACATGGCATCGCACTTGCTAGACGTAATCTGCGCAAGGAACGTCTTCATAAGCATGAATCGGAGTTGGCATGTCGTCGAGCTACCTGTGCATGTCTACTTCGGCATTCTGTGGGAAAATAGGTACAAAAAATCCTATGCTCTCATCTGTGATGAATTTATAGCTCAGGTTTATTTTATTGTTTTTAAGAAAGAATACCCAAGACTTTCGACAGTGGCCAAGAAAAGGATCTCAATCGTAGGCCACTAGTACCTAGAAATTAGCAATACTTATATCAGGGTGTTTGGGGCTACCGACGCACCCCATATACTCCCCTCTCATGTCCCAGACTGGCTCGTCATGGGAGTAATCTATTACCAAACCATCCAGCAGGGCTATAATGCCACTCTGGTTAAAGACAAGAAGTGAGAGTTCATACCCTATGGTTTCCATATTGGGTTTTACATGGTGAAGGATACTGTGCAAGCTAAACAAGAGGGTTTGAGACAGCTGGAATATAGATTCCCAACATGTCAATTTCGCAAACATGACCCTAGAGGCCTAGTACTTCAGCAAGCATCACAAGTCTACTCCCGATGTCCATACGCACATGATAAGTTTGAAGACGATATCTTTACAAAATCTTCTCAAGACTGGGAGGAGGTGCTACAGAGAAAATCTAACTCGAATATGACTAGGTTTAAAGCTATGAGTATGAATGAGCAAGTTGAAACGATAGAATAGACGGCTCAAGAAGCCCTCAGGGTTAGGGAAGAGAACAAAATAGTAGAAGCCACAGAGGCACAAAGGAGGGGGATTTTGTTGTTAGAAGAAGCCCAAAGAGTCATCCAGAGGTTAGAAAACGATCCCCAACTGTTTGAACCTATAAGGATCACCTCGGCCGACCCAATCAACATCGGAGAGGAGCTAAATGGCTCAGAATTAACCCCATTGGAGGAAACCGCCGATCTAGAAAACCCCAAAGTTTTGTCACCACAAGCCAGATCACCGGTGACTATTCCAGCCCAACAGGAGATTCCAAGAACAGAAGGTGAAACATGTGTTCCTAACATCTTCTTTGATCTGATTACCATCTATGATGATGAAGAGAGCTCGGAGGTCTCTCTTATAACTCTAGTACCAATCACAGAGGAGAAAGGACCAGGGGGAACATCTGCGCCAACCCCCCATGCTTCAATTCTAAACCTTCGGCAGGAGACCATGAGGCTGAGAGTATCCTAGACACTGAATTCCTCAACCTATTGGGGACCGCAAAAGACAACTCCAAGGATGAGTTAGGCTCCGGTGAACAAGAAGAGGAATTGCAACAGTTACAGATTGACACCTCAATAGTCGATCACCAAGTAAGTGTTGAGCCCGTGACTGTCTCCCCCTATGAATTTGAAGTAATTATTTTAATGTGTTTATAATTTTAATTTTTTTTATGAATTTATGAATTTGAAGTAATTATTTTAATTTGTTTATAATTTTAATTTTTTATAAATTAATAAGTTATGGATTTAAGTTTTATTATAAATATTTTGGAAATTATATTTCATATTTCTGTAAATCAGAGGAGTAAAACTGAACCTACCATTCACCAACCAACCCCTCCATCCACTGTCTATGCATGCCCTTTGTCTTCTCATGTCTCTCCACATAGATTGTTAGCTCCATTTTCAAACTCTCCCTCTAACATGATTGACATACATGCTAGTCCCAAAACTACACCCCTTCACACATGTGTTCTCATAAATGTAAAGGAAATTTCCTCAAAATGTCCAAAGAAAGCATGAAGGCTATCATGGACCCCTCCCTCTACAGAGAAAATGTGTTACTATAAATAGGAAAATACCTTATAGGTCACTTCCATGTATGGTAGTTTCAAGAAGTAGACCTCAAAAAGTGGGCTTGTAGAACCCGGGAGCATGTGCTTGGTTATAACCCACTTATCCATGTAGGTGCAAGAGGGCACATCACCTTTTTTTTCAACTTATTAGAGGATAGAATCACAATCACAATGGAAGGCCCTTGGTTTTGGGGGACAATGGATTTAACCCTATTCACATGGAATGTAGGGTTTGATCCCATGAGAGAGATCATTCACACTCTAGTTCTTTGGGTCAAAATTCCCTGTCTCCCTTCAGAGTTCTGGGAACCCAAAAATTTCAAAATAATAGGTGATTCTCTTGGAACCTTCCCTGCCATATCTCTTGATACTAAAAAGAAGACCAACATATTAGTTTCTACTACCTCTATGGAGATCAACAATGCCTAAGGTATTTTGGATGTGACTATGATTGAAGTAGGGGAGAACCATTTCATAAAATCCCTAGATTACAAAAAATGCTCCCTTCTACTACACATAGTGTTGCTCTCATGGACATCTCAAGATCAACCATGCTCTCATAAAGAAGACAGAGCTAGGAGGAGGCATTCACCTCATTACAGTCCCCTCATATTTTTGGGTTGATTCTCTAAAAAGGGTACAAAATGGGAAAAGGAATCAAAAAGATTTAGAAAGAGAGGAGGAGATTATTAACACAGAGACATAAGTTGAGGAAAAAATGATGGAAGTAAACAAGAAAATACAAGGCCCACATTGAGGATCTCAATGCTAGGATTTCTAGGTTTTCAAGGAAAAAAGTCACTCCTATCCATTCCCCTAACATTTCACAACTAAAGAAACCATCTCTTATTCTTGAACCAACAAACTAAATCCATCCTTCCAATTAGATCCCCTCTATAATTATTATTATTTGTATTTTATAGGGAATTAAATGAAAGGAAAGAAAATAAATGAAGTACACACAAAGAGAAATAAAGTAGAGAGAAAAGTAATGCAATAAAAACATAACTTCTATTAATGAGTAAATTAGTATAATATTGTAAAACACAAACTAGCTAGAATGGTGGTAGCTTATCTCTGGAGAGAGAGAGGGAGAGAGATGGAGAGATGTCGGCTATTCTCATTCACAAAAGATAATTTAAGAGGCCACAAGGATGCATTTTAACATAAATCAAGAACCCTAAAGGTCCAAAACCCTAACCCTAAGAGGTGAAGCGCCAAAAGGTTTGTGGGCCTCAAGGTGTTTAGTTGATACATCAACTTCTTGAGTGTGCAACTTTTAGATACAGTCTATGTTTGTTGGAAAGATATAACTAAGAACTACAATGTTGTGGAATTGATTAGGTGTGCCAAAGACAAACCAAGTCCCCTGAATTTCCCAGAATACATTGTTTAGGGCCTCAAAATGGCCCCAGAAGTTTAGGACCCAAAATATCATAACAAAAATGCCAAGATGGAGAACCGTGTTGAGTTAGTGGAAGAGGTGGGTGGCCACCGATATCCACCTGGATCAGTCCTCCCTCCTTAGGAGGCAATGGTCCCTGTTGTGTCAAGTTACAATAGTAGATGGGGAAACTTTTGTTGAATCGGAATCTTGGTGATCCATTTTCCTTATTGAAGAAGTTGTCATGCTTTGACAACTCAGTAGATTTGTATGTTATGTTGACATGTTCCCTTCATATTGGTGTCCATTATCCAATCCATTATATCTTTCTCAATGCATTCAGGATTTATTTTAGGGGCCAATTTCTCAAAAACCTTTGAGGTGTCCATTAGAGGTGGGAAATATGATCGAAGAAAATCCACATTAAAGACATGGTGCAATCCATTGAAAGGATGAATACTCAATTCAAAAGAATTTTCATCCACAAACTTTGTGACGGTGTAAGGCCCATATCAAAGAAGTCTAAGATTCCTGTCAGGGGCCTATGAGGTACTCTTTTTTCAAATGAAACCACACCTTGTCACCAACCATAAACTTGTTTGGAAGTTGATGTTGGTGATGCCACTAATTGTACTTGGTATTGGCCTTTTGCAAGATATCGTGAACCTGTTGTTGGAGGTGTTGGATACGTTCAAAAAAATTGGTTGCTCTGTTTTCATCAGTCTAAGGGTGGGAGGACTCAATTGATGGAGATTCAATAGGTAGAGAGACTTAAACTTTACTAGAACTGGAAAAGCTTGTGGATTATTTCAAAGATATGATTTTGGATCATAATTTGATTGATCTCTTACTAGACGAGGTTGTTCCTACTTGAAGGAATGGTATAAGTGGTTTGGATAGTATTTCAAAGCGCCTGGACCGTGTCCTTATCTCGGAAATCCTACTGAATGATGTGGGTAGATTTCAGACATGGGTTGACTTTCCATTTGTCTCGGATCATGCACCTGTGGTAGCCCAATTTGACTTTCAACATATTGTAGTGGCCTATTCTTTCAAGTTAAACCCATCTTACTTGATTGAGGTATATTTTGCTTCTATTGTTAATGAGGTTTGGCAGGATCCTGATTTTCTATTGGAACCAGATGTCCAGATCAGGTTTGTTTGGGAATTAAAAGTTTTAAAGGCCCGAATTAAATCCTAGGCTAGACTTAGTCGGGTTGAAAATAAAAAAAGACTAGTCTCTCTTGAGGAGGAAATCAAGGTGGCTATACTCAATTTACCGAGGTCTGGTTTGATCCAAAACAATGATTGTAGATTGAAGTCCCTGGAGGATGAACATAATCACCTCCTTCTCATCGAAGAATAACATTGGTGACAAAAGAGTTGTGCAATATGGTTAAAATGTGGGGACTAGAATACTAAATACTTCCATAAGTTTCCCTACACAAAAAGAAATCAAAAACATATCTGGGGGATATGTGATGAACTTGGGAAGGAACACATAGGTCAAGATGTGATTAAGTATGATGCCAACAAATATTTCAAAGAGTTGTTCACCGTGGATCCCCATATCTCCCCTATGGAACAATTGAATCTTGTCAGGCTTTTTCCATGCTTTATTTCTATGGAGGACTCTAGTCTCATTGATAGATCAGTTACCAAGCTGGAAATTTGGGATATCCTAAAACACTTTTCAACTGATAAAAGTCCAGGCTCGGACGATTGGACGGTTGAGTTTTATACAATTTTTTTTGATGTTGTGTGGGATGATATGTTGGAATTAGTTGAAGACACAAGAATCAAAGGGAAGATTAAAAGGTCCCTGAATACCACTTTTCTGGCACTGAAACCAAAGGACAATAATCCTCAGAATTTTGACGATTACATACCTATTGTGCTTTGTAATATATGCTACAATATGATCTCCAAGGTGATTGACAATAGAATAAAACCCATACTTTTGAGGGAGTTGTCGAGTGAACAACTTGGTTTCTTGAAGGGCAGGAAAATTTTGGATGCCATTGGAATGACGCAAGAATGTCTACACAGTATCAAAGCTAGAAAGAAAAAAGCCTTGATCTAAAACCGGATCTAAGAAAAGCTTATGACTGTGTTAATTGGGATTTCTTACATTTGATACTTGTACAGACTGGTTTCAGTTTTCACTCTATAAATTGGATTATGAGTTGTGTGGTTAGCTCCACTTTCGCTGTTCTGATCAATGGGGAGTTCTCATCCTTCTTCAAAAGTGAACGTGGACTACGACAAGGTTTCTCACTCTCACCTTTACTCTTGTTATGGAAAGCATCAGTCTACTATTGAAGAAAGGACAAGTGGAAGGCGGCCTGACTGGAGTCAAGGTTTCCAGGATCATTAGAGTCCTCCACCTTATTTTTGTTGATGATGTACTTATAATGACAAAGGCCTCACTAGATGAATGGTAGGTGATCAAAACTCTGTTGAAAATTTTATGTTGTGCCTTAGGTTTAAAAGTAAGCCTACAAAAATCTAATTTTCATTTTTTGGGTATTCAAGGAGAATCTCTGGAGAAGTATAAGGTTTTATTTTCTTATAATTTTGTGGATTTGAATGAGGGCTTCTGATACTTGGGGTACTATTTAAAAGCATAAAAAACTACATTTTAAGACTGGAGATGGTTGATCATAAAATTTGAACATTGGATCAAGCAGTGGTGTAATCGTTGGTTAACACCTTGTGGTCGAAGTACACTTGCAAAGACTATTCTTGAAACTCAATCAGTCTACTAGATGGCTCTGGAAGTGGTTCTAGTTTTTGTTCTCTCTAAAATTCATAAGCTTATATTTGATTTCCTCTGGTCGAGGGGTGGAAAAGCACATGGGATACATATTTGTAGGTGGGAGATACTAGCTAAGTCGAAACATCTTGGTGGTTGGGGTCTTCAGAACCCCTTCCTTTTTAATCACTCCTTGGCAGCAAACTCATTATGGCGATTTTTGTTGAAGAAAGGTATTTGGCATCAGGTGATCAAGGATAAATATTTGCCATATTATTTAGTGGCTACTTGGCTTAGATCGGCATTGTATCCTAAACCAACAGCCTCACAGATCTGGAAAAAAATGTTGAAATATTTACCTCTCATCACTCACTGGATCAGCTGGAAACCAGGTTATGGCTCTTCCATTTTAACTAGACTGAATAAGATATTGGGAATCGACAACTCCTCTTAACTTTCCACAAAACTGCGATTGGCACTAAAGGAAAAAAACATTTGGTACTTGTATCAAGCCTCCACTCAATCCTCATTGGGTTATATTACAAACCAATGGAAATCCAGTGTAGAACTAGATCTCTCTGGAAACTTGTCAGTTGAGTGGCATTCTTACTGCAAGGAACTCATTCAACACGGTGTCCAACTTCAGTCAAGAGAGGACTCTCTTATCTGGACGGGAGGTGATCACTCTGGTTATATCACTATAAAAAATGTATATAATGCTTTGGAAAATGAATACTGGCCGATACAAACCACAAGTTGGAAATGACAGCTTTGGGCATGGGACGTATCATACAAAATCAAGCTTTTTACGTGGCTGGTTTTAGAGAATAAAATTCTAACTTGGGAAAATCTGAAAAAAAGAGGTTGGGAAGGACCGAGCTATTGTCCTTTATGCAAGAGGGATGAGGAGACAATCTTTCACTTATTTGTAAATTGTTCTTTTACTCAACAACTTTGGATATCTTTGTCTACTATTTTCAACCTTGTTACTGTTTGGGGTGGCAACTCTCTAACAAACTATTTTGAAAACTTGCATAAGTATGAAAACACTCAGCAAACTTTACCCTCTTTGACTTGTTGGTATATCTAGTTGGCAAGGAACAAGTGTATATTTGAATCCATCTTATCTACAGTTCATGGAGTTGCTTATCAGATACAAGGAATGGTGAAAGCTACTAGTGCACAATGCTCTCAAACACATACTCCCAAAAGGAAAAAGAAACCACCTGATCTCACTATGCATACTATTTGCTAGTTCGATGGTGCTGCTCAAGAAAATGACACTCTGAGTGGAGCTAGGGGTATCATAAAGACTACGGGGAATACTTTCTACATGTGGACGTTCAATTGTGGGATGGGTTCAAACACCAGGGCATAACTTCCTGGTGTGTGGACCACTTTATGTTTAGCTCTTAGGCTTGGCATTGATCATCTTCAGTTGCTAGGGGATTCAAAGACAATGGTGGAATGGTTAAATTATAAGAGTAATCTATAGGTTATTTCTCTTATGGGCTGGATGGAGAAGATTAGGGACCTTATTGCACTCTTCAACGCTACTAGATTTGACCACATCTACAGGGAAGAGAATGTGGAAGCAAATATACTTTCAAAAAAAGAACTCTAGGTTCTGAAAGGGAGGATCCACTTCAACAAATGGCAGGATGGCCAGGAGGGCCCCCCATTATCACTTCATCTCTACATATGACTTAGATAGCTTTTGGTGAAGGCTATGACTTCTTTTGTTTTTTGAGATATATCTGGTTTCATTTGTAAACATGGCTATAGATATTATAGACTTTCCTCTTACATTTTTTGCTATTTTGGATTGTTTACTTAGTGTAGAGATTGACTAGTCTTTGAGTAGCTTGAACAATGAATTTCCACTCATTTTGTCTATGATGGATGAAAATATCAATAGACGAAGGATGTATGTAGTCATTGTAATTTGAACTCTTGTACTCTCGTGGAGAACACCATATATATAAATATATTGAGGAATATTCTACTGGAAAAAAATAAAGCTAATTTGGACATCCAAACAACAAAATCGAAGGTTATGAAAGGTACACTTCACCCACTACCCATGAAATATAGATAATTGTGGAGTGTGTGAATCCAACAAAAATATAACTCAATCCACAATTTCGAAACTATGCATTACAAAATGTAGTATATTCACTTTTTATTAGCACGAGGATTTTATTTTTTATTTTGAAGATGGCCCACGAATTGACAATTTCTTCACAAACTTTCCAGTAATATTTTAAATGCTCATGCTTGGACCAATGGCACATGCACCCACCTGGTTCTCTGAAATTGACGTGGCCATCCCCACACATTTAAGAAAAACGTGTTTTTTTATATATGGCAATGCCAGAACATCTTTAATGTAACTAAGGTATTTTTAGTTTTAACATAATATCGAAGAATTAAAAATGAAAGTTTATTCAAGAACATTACAAATAAAAATGTAATATGTTATAACATATTACATAACATTTTTTCCAACGAGAAAATTTCTCAATTATATTAGTGAATATAATATGTTGTTTATACTAGAGATGCTACAAAGGCAGAGCTACAACATCATAACTGTCAATGATCTTTTGCCAATAGCGGTCTCTCGACCATCAAAAGGAGAAAGTTCAAAAATAGGAGTGATAAATGATAACCAAATACGATGAGAGCATTGGAAATAACAATACAGTCAGATTTGCTTCAGAGGAAGCCAAAGATCAGAAAATAGTCAATAAAGACACAAAAATACTTAGAAATATAGAAAGAAAGGATGGACAGAACTTAATGGATAGTTATGAAATGGGAGGGGCCCTCATGGCCATCTATCCAGAGGTTATAGGTAATTATGCCCTCTTTTTTCTAAAGCGTCAACTTTGTCAAATGATCTATAGATTTACTGTACTCCCGATAGATGTGGTTGAAGCCGAGATTGTTGAAAGAGGGAAAAAGAGATCAATATGAAACTGTTATAAACAAATGTTGAGTGACATCTTAGTCCCTGCCAAGTAGATTTGAAAATCAATATTGATGATGATGATTATTGATATCTACTGAAATCAATCAGTGTAAACACGTTAAAAGATGGGGATAGAAGAGGATTATTATTTAAAAAACTAATATCAAGAATATGCTAACTAAGAGCTAATTAAAATAGATCTTTAACTCTAAGCATATCAAAGTTTAAATATATAAAATTAAATGATAAAAAAATTAAATATTAAAACTTATTTTCAATTATTTTTTTAGAAATCAAATGATAAAAAAAAATTAAATATTAAAACTTATGTTAAAATTTCATTGAATAAATATATACTAAAACATTGAAAATATAACTTATATCTTAATCATACTTATAATATCATTTATAATTATTGAAAACAATCTACCCACAAATACATATACATGATAAGAATAAAGTAAATAATATGAAATAGAATATTTCCTTAAAGTAATAACTTACAATAACAATTATATGTTAAAAAATTCACAAAATACAAAGATCTAAAAAAAAATTATTGGTGATATTATTTATAATATTAAAAGTAAAAATTCTATCACATCAATTGAAAGAGGTAATGTGTAAACTATTTTTTTTTCCTAAAATATTTATTTTATTATAAATATTAGTAATATTGCTTATAATATCAATTTAAAGAAATAACATGAAATTTTTTTATTTTTTCTAAAATACTTGTTTTATCAGAAACATATTTTTTAAAAGTAGAAAACTTATGTTTTTGAATTCAAAATAAAAAGGAAAAAATATTATTATATTTTAAATTTTTATTTTAAATTTTTAAATTTTATTTTAATTTTTTTTATATTAAACATTGAAATAAATACTTTGTAGATTAAATTAATATAATATTTTAATTATAATCTAAACATTTTATAAATTAATTTTTTTCCAATTCAACATGTTCAAAATTTGACAAAATCTATTTTAAAGTTATAAATTAATATCAATAATTATAATTAATTAAATTACAATAAAATATATTAAAATACTAAATAAAATTATAACAAAAACAAAATTAAAATTTAATAATTAAATTTAAAAAATAATTATTAAAAAAATAAATTCATAAAAATTATTTTCTTTATTTTTTTTATTTTCATCTATTTCTAATAAACACACTTGACCATCATCTAAGCAAAATATTAAAATATTAACATTTCACCAAATCATAGTACAATATTAAGATATTAACATTTCACTGAATTAAACACACTTGACCATCATATCAACAAAATATTAAAATATTAGCATTTCACCAAATTATATTAAAATATTAACATTTCCCGAATTATAGAAAAATATTAAAATATTAATATTTAAGTGAATTATAGATAAAAAAAAATTATATGTTTACTGACTTCACATACCATGATAAAATGTATTTGATATGCTCGGATGGGGTGCTTCTAGGCTCAGAGCGTGGACAGACTACGGGGAGGCCACCTGGCCAGACGACCAACCACTTGGTGCCTGATCAGACCCACCCCCCCTCATCCATCACCTCATGGTGTTAAAACACCCACCGTCACTCCTCAGACTTCACTGGCAGCCAGCTTGTTGCACGTTTTGGAAGCTCAGTTACGTGGGAGATTTCATGGAGCAGTATAGGACGGCTCCTCAGTCACATCTACACCTCAACAATGACGCTCCTTAGGGCAGGCCTGGGCGCGCTGAACTTCATTTTCTCCTTCATCGTCTCCATGTCCAACTCTCCCTCATTTGCGTTTTCTTCCACCCCTCCTGGTGTGATTTCCACTCGGCTTCACAGACTGTTGGTTCTTGCCTCTCCTCACAGGGTCTGCTGGTCTGGTTTTTCCCCTTGCAGCTCCTTTGTGTTCTCTTTCGCAAGCTGATTGCAGCCACCACCATGCCCCACCCTAGAGGCAAGTCCAAAAGAGGGGAAACTTGGTATGTGACCAGAGGCAGGGAGGCGCCCAATTTTTACCCTCCTCCTGAAACCAAAGGCACCCCCTTTTTGGCTCCTGTCGAAGCTCCCACCCCTGCACAACCTCTTTGTGAGACCACCCCGGACCTCTCCCTGCTCTTGAACCCCTACGGATGCAGAATTGAGTGGTTTGACACCCTCAATAATTCACTGGGCTTCGCACCTCCACCCCCCTCCCCTCCTCGTCGTCCTCCACCTCCGCCTTCTCCCATTCGCCACCCCCATCTCGCTTCCTCTGCTCCCTCTGCTTATCTTTCCGACTCTTCGTTGTCCCCTTCACTCCGCTCAACTTGTGACAGGTGCGCAGATAGAGAAACTATCATGGACTCATTGGATGACCTCAATAGGGGTCTTGGGGATGTCAAGTCTCCCAAGCTTGAGCTGCAAATCAAGGACTCAGAACATTGGAGCNATCCATTTTCTTTTTTATCTCGGTAGCCATGGGAGGCTGGTCGGCTCAAGGGAGTTTGGTCTATGTTTTTTCTGTTCAGTTTAGCAATCAACACTTCATGCTGCGTGGCAACGTAGTCTCTTTGCATGTTTTACTCTTAATTTTTGGAAAAGTGGCAGCGGTGGTTTCCCAGTAGGGCACTATTGCCATGTTTGATTAGGCACTATAGACAGTTGTAATTCCTTTTTCTCAAAGGCTCTAATACAAAATTCTAACTTACAAAAAAAAAATGTATTTGATATGGTCCGAAGTGCGAAAGGGGATTCGTAGTGCATGTAGTTTGATGTGATGGTCCTGTTTGGCTTCAAAGGCATGATGTTTTAGGTATACGGATTTTGATTTTCGCCTCCAAAATGATGGTTTAGACATGGACTACCTCAATACAGTGTACATATAGGTGTACACATAGTAAAGTTGATTAATTATGTAATTAATTTGAACATTGTATATGGATTTCAGTAAGGTGATACTTCTAATTAGGTATATTAATTATGTAATTAATTTTAAACATGGAAAGATTTCAAATATATTAACTAATAAAAAATCAGAAAAAATATGTAATTTTATTGTATAAAAACTCTATATTTATTTTCATAAGTTAAAGAATAGTTTTTATACTCAAATTTAAAATGAAAAACAAATTAATATCAAATCAATCACAAACTCAATACTATAATCTCTTGGTTTGACAAATACTAATAAGATAAAAGCAATAACATTTGTGAAAATAAGAAAATATATTAGAAAAAATAGTGTTTATTGCAAAAAAAAAGATATATGAAGTTAATAAAAATATATAATATTAATTTTTAAAATTTTTAATATTGTACAGTTTAAAAAAAATAAATTATTATATTGAAAATACTTTCAAATATATAATATTAAATTTTAAAAAATTAATATTATAATAGTTATTAAAAAAATTATTATAATGAAAATACTTTGATTGAGATTAAATTGTAACAATGAAGTACATTGAAATTGAAAATATTAAGAATATGTCATAATAATTTGAACAACTTCAATTATATGTATGAACAACTATAATTATATGGTTGAGTACATAGATATGTTATAATAATTTTGGAAAACTACAATTATAAGGTGTTTATGTTTATAATGATTTGTGATTTGATTAAGATGTAAAAGGTGTGCATGTATGCGTAGCTTTACTCCCCATTGTACTAGGTTTTTTTTGGTACAAATATACAACTTCACCTCTTAACACCCACCACTCATCGTGCACAACACACAATGCATCCTTTCAGGCATCGCTTTATTAGGTGGTGAACATTTTTTGTATTTGTGTACACTTTTATCTAATTGAGAATGGGAGTTGAAGATGTACAATTATAATAGGAACTCATCTATTAAGTGGGGTGTTGGTTTAGTCTGTTAGTGGGGTGTTGTTTTAGTTCGTTAGTGCATCATCATTAAAGCTTTGATTTAACTTTTAAAGTCACAAATTCAATATATATGTGTCACCAACTTTATTTTATTTTTATTTTTATCATAATTAATTTATTTGTATTAAAAATTTATTCTTATAATAATATAAATTTTCTTATTTATTATAAAAAAAAAATAACAAAT
>JASDQU010191098.1:0-13085 GCA_032191745.1 Picea mariana
TCTCTTGGGGAGGACTTTTTGTATTGGTTTGAGTTATCTCTTGAACATTGTATAAGCTATTTATGATAAGGAAGTTTTTGCTGGGTTTTCTTCCCCTAGAGGGTTTCCCAGGATAAATGTTGTGTCTCTTGTGAATGTGTATTTCTCAGTGATCTTGTTCTTATTATGCTCTTATTTAATAAAATGCAAAGAACTATAATAATTGCATAAACATTAACATTGATGTCTCACCTATGTTTTTCCATCGCATTTCCTCACTAAGGATAACACCAACAACATCATCAAATTTTAAAGTATTTGAACTAGAGACAGAGTTACTTACAACCATGACCAAGTCATTCCATATTTCTGGAAATGAGCACAAGATTAGAAGATCCCTTACCTCGTCATCAAAGTACATTTTTACAGAACTTAGTTGATTAGTAATTGTATTAAAATCATTTAAATGATCTGCAACAAACCCACCTTCTGACATCTTCTTATTAAATAATCTCTTCATTAGAAATACCTTATTAGATGCCGAGGGTTTTTCATACAATTTAGCCAATGTGTCCATCAAATCCTTTGTTGTCTTTTCTTTTGAAATATTGAAAGCCATTGATTCTACCAGGCTCAGGGATATCGTTCCTAGAGCCTTTCTGTCAAGAATATACCATTCTTCATACTTCATGGCTGCCAGCTTCTTTGTTACTCCACCCAATGGTATGAAAAGATCCTTCTGATATAAATAATATTCCATATGCATCTTCCATAACTGGTAGTTTTGGCCGTTAGATTTCTTGACCCTAAACTTTCCATCTTCCGCCATTGCTCCCAATCGAACTAGGAACCCTCCTTTTCTGCGAGTTACCTTTCGATCTGATATCAGTTGTTAGAAAAATAGGATCACAGAGAGATAAAATAAAAAAAAATGCAGAAATAAAAAATAGAAGATACACAATACATGTTGGCACAGGGGCAGACCCAGGGTTCAACGCTACAATAATGCACCAACAAAACCCTAACTACTGGCCCTTTCGACAACACCTATGAAGTAGATGAAGTCTCACCCGAGATAGAGGCGGGGGTGGTTGCAAGACTCAGGTGTCTGCAACCTTAGCTGGGACACAGATCTATGATCCTAACACTTAATAAAGCACTTAGCACCATCAATTCCTCAATATGTAGTCAATATCCACTTCTCTGGTAACACAGAGCTTCGCAGCATTCACAATGATCTAACGTGTTCAAGCACTTAGCATATGTAAACTAGATCAAATATGGTAGACCAAGCACTGATCATATTCCTATATATCAGATCTAACATTCTTCACATTATTAGCACTAAGCATAAGCAGATCTATTCAATCATCTTAAGCACTTAGCAAAGTAAGACATAAACACATTAATGCAAGAACAAAGTAAGACAACACAATGTTTACGTGGTTCACCCCCACCCTGGGGCTATGTCCACCAACTCTTCTTCTTTATTAAATTATCCAATAAGTTATAGGCACAAAGCTCTAAAATTCTACGCAGAATGCACAAAGCCTTGATGACATAGATCCAACCCTTGGCAGTTAGCCTACATCACATAGATATATTATTCAACTCCCTCTTACATTGCTTGTTCTTCTATTTATACATACAAAATAGGCCTAAGCATGGGTAAAACCCATGGGCCGACATCCCAATCCCGTTACATATTCCCAAAAATCCAAAATGGACCCAAAAGTGGGCCGAGATCGTGTGATCCCTGCTTCATCTTGCACTCCTCCTTCGAGAGGCTGTCGAAGTCCCAAAATAGGTCACATGACCAAGAATCTCCCAAAACTTAGTCAAGGGCTAACAAGCCCCCATCACTCACCTGTGACTCATCCCAAGTCACTTTGGTTTGATCCGTTCTACCTCGAATGCCTCAAGCTTGGCTTTTGTTGCTTCAACCTACTACTGTGCTATGACCTCTTGCTCATTGAACTCCTGGATCATTGTGTCGTTCACTGGCCCTTCCAGGCATTTTTCTGCTGTAAGGACAACCTGTTCTAACTCTGTTCCTCAACTTTCAACCTCTATGAATAAATGGCATGCTTTATCTTGTATTGGTTGAAGCCGTTGAGTAAATTCCATTACTTTGCTATGGATATTATGGATTTGATGTTGAGCGGTGTGTTTCTCTTGAGTTCTTTTCATTCTTTCCACGGGTGATAGAGTCTTCAGTTGCGCCTGTAGTGTATCTGCATGTTGTTTGGATTCCTTGAGCTTTGACTCCAATGTCTATAACTCTAGATTCTCGGTGAGCTTCTCATATGTTTGGACACTTCAGGTACTTAGCTACTTGCACTCCAGATAAAGGGCTTTTAATCTATCAACTATGTTGCGGGCAGTTGCTTCCCTTTGGTCTCTTACATATTGAGGGGTCTCRGGCACAATGCAGAGCTCCAAGTCCCCTATGCACTGTTGGAGCTTCTGGATGAMTTYCTCAAGTTGTGCCACCTGTTGTGGAACTTCCTCTTYGGTCTTTACTTTGATGACTGTCACAAAGMGAAKTTCTCTATTGATCAGTTCATTTAATTYGAACTGCTCTAMAAGAAAYTGTTCCTTGCTTTTCTATAGTTGTKCTTTTTCCTCATCCCACTTCGCTTGTAGAGCAATTTTTTCCCATTCTGCAGTGCTGCGTTGTTCTACAAGGTTTCTCTATACTTGTGCCAAAGCTTGGGTGGCTTGCACTATTTCTTCCTGAGCTCGTCGAAGGTGGGCTTCGACTGTGTCAGCAATTTGGTGGAGTTGAGCTGGCTCATCTCCCATTTCTGGTGTTCTTGCTATCAGAGGCACAATGGAGACTTTGCAGATGGATTGTAGTGCCTGCTTCACCCCTTGGAGCTTGTTCGTAAAACGATTGTACATCTCCTCCTGCTTAGCCTCCTGCTTCTCTTCTATCTCCAGTGAAGCATCATTCAGGGTGGCTGTGATGAAATTGAAGTCATCTGGGGTGAGAATAGTCTAGAACTTGGTCCTGGTTGCTTTTACTTTCTTCCTTGATGACGGTTTCTGGGGGGAAACCTTTATTTTATTTGAGGGGTCCTCCTCATCTCTATGCGATGTTTCCTCGCCTTTGTTTTTCTTAGATTCTGTCCCATTGATCTCTTCGCCATCACCTCCTTTCTCCAGTGAAATGGAAGCAATCTTCATGGATGTTTTGTATACATTCTGAACTTCTTTAGGATTCATTGTCTTACTAGGTCCGAGTGTATCCTACGCAGCTTCTGAACTGTCGATCTCAGACATCTTCGTAGGGTTTTTTGGAATGAGGAGGTCTGTTGACCATTCCTTGGTGATATCCTCTAAGTCTTCCTTCGTTAGCTTGTAGTAAGACTGTAATTTTTTCTTGTGGCCATCTGTGCATGCTGTGATATAAATGAAGTGGCGGTCCACGCTGAACCTCATTAAGGGCCAAAACCTATGGAGGGTATTCGAGGTCATATGAGGATCAGATTGGATGGCTACTTTCAACTGGTTGTAATAAGTGTGGAAGATGAAATTTTATTTCCATTTCTTGTTCAAATCACTGGAGTACAATAGTGTACTGAACTTCGCGGCTAGAGGTTCAAAGGGCTCAATGTCTAGGAAGGTTGCACCTTTTGACATCTCCCATGTGACGAAAGAGATCAAGATGAGAAGCCAGCTGAAGTGGAACTCATATCCTTGGTCTTGCACTTCCCTGCAGTCTAGTTCCAACTACTTTACCAGGTACTTCACCCAATTCATTTGTAGGCCCTCCGTGCACTTTTCTGTGACATCAACTACAAATACGATCACTTGGGTGGTCCGATTCTTGCGAACTAATTTCCTAGCAATTAGTTGGTAGGAAAGGCACACTGTGCCACTCTAGATAGAGGCTACCTTGTAGCCTCGCATGCCCTTCTCTACATCACCATAAGTATCATTTATCTTCTGGGCAAGAGCGCGATTTGCAGTCTTTCCAGGGTAGAAATCCTGTGGGTCAAGGCCTTGCATGCTTAGCCCTATGATCCGATTGATCAATGTCAGATCCACTGTGATGCAGCGGTTCAACCATAAATAACCTCCATGGTAACTTGAAAGCAACAATTTGACGCATGCGTTCACCTCCTGGTGTCGTCCAAAGTGTGGAATCTTCATAACGTTCAATAGGGTGGACTGTGCGAGGTTCTGGGTCCATGACTGTGAGACAATATTTGAGTTCTTGCCTTTAGTCCTGGTCAGATACTTATGCAGAGCGATCATGTCGTAAACATTCTTATCGCTGAGGTTGAAGTTGCTAAACTTCAACGCTGTGAGATTATCCTAGTCGGCATGAACTATGCACACCTTTTTCCAAAGGTACACAGTGATCAAATCATATTCAACTTCTCGGGGTACACTATCATGATTGATTGCGCTGCTCAGAGGTGGTAGATAGGCAGTTAGAATTCTCGGGATCAGCTTGGCATTCACAAGATCGTCTCTGTGTTTAGTTTTCTTTTCATCTACTTGTCAGGATGGTCTGACTCGAGCAGTGGATAGAGAGGCTGGTAGTCCTCTCGTCGACAATGCTTGTAGTCCTGTAGACACTCCTCTCTCCGAAATGACTCTTTCAGTCATTAATTCGATGAGAACTTCTGTGATGGATTCTTCAACTGCGATGAGCTCGTTAGACATACACGCTCGGGATGAAAACTATCGAGGTCACAATGGGCTTAGACACTGCACTATAATGATCAGCAAGAGCACAATGATCACTATAGATGCTTCACTTGGTCTGTGGGCTCAATCTCTCGGTTAGCAAAAGTGTTCTCTGGTCGTGGCATGACGGGATAAATAGGCAACTCGACAACAGTTTACTTGCAACAGGTATGAGCCTCATTAACTCTTGTTCTATCTGTTACGGCGTGGTCCAATAGTCTGGTGTTGAACTATAAATTATTTCCGACCCATTCAGAGCGACAATCGAACGGATATATCCGCTTCCATGGCGAAGTGGCATATGTCGCTATTTTGATATCCCGATGAAGCTCCAATTCTGAAAAGTTTCTTTCTACGAGGTACCCTCTGGAACCTGTTGTAACTTCTCAATCTTAGCCCTCTTCTTACTTAGCTTTCTATCCTTCTTTCCAGTGAGCTTCGTCTCGCTGGTTCTCTTCCCATTCTGATTCTTATTTTCTTTGGACATAGGCACTTCATGTTGTTGAAATTCTCTCCTAGGATTCAAGTGTAACACCTCTTCTTTATCTAGGGTAGAGATTTTAGTCTTCTATAGGTCTTATGATGTTCTTATAGCTTCGACATATATGCCTTTAGTGTGAAGTACCTTCGATCTGTTCTCATGTTCTTCAATCAACTATGCGATCCTTCTAGTCATGAAATCTTTTAACTCTTGTTTATTCCTTTCCTCTGGCTTGATCTCTATCAATCCAAGGTTTTCCTAGTAACATAGTAAACGAGGCGCTGTCCTCAATAAATTTGATAATCTCAAAATCTTCTTCTATCGAAGTTCCATTGGAATTCATAGATATTTGTGTGAGCTTTCCACATAGTTTTACCAGTTTTCCTCTGAATAAACCTATTCCTCCTAATGAAGGAATCATAGTAGGTCTCCCTATAACTTCCCAAGTTCTCTCTGTCATGATATTCACCTGTGTTTCCTCATCTAGAACACATTCAATGTCGAAGTCTCCTATTCTTGCTTCAATGCATTCTTTTTCTTTAAAGATCTCTGTTAACCTAACATGTTGGTGGTCGTTCAAGGTGTCTTTCATCTGTAGTAATACCTTCTCTGATTCTTTCTGGGGTTCTGCTATTTCTGGATCTTCCTTAGGGTTTTCCTGGTTCAAATTCATTCTTTCAAGCTTATCAATCATTCTAGGGCAATCCAACACTTCATGGTCTAGGTCTTTGCAACAAAGACAACTAGGTCTTCCACTAGGTCATTCCTTAGCCAGATGTCTCGATTTCCCGCAACTATAATAGAGGGTTAATCCTCTCTTTATTTTCAGTGATCCTGAGCCTCTTCTGTACTGCGCAGTACGATCATGGTAGCTAACCTGCAACAAATTCATTTTAGGATCCTCCATCCATCTGTTAGTCCAAACATTATTTCTATGCATAGGTATAACAAATATTTCACTATTCTTATCAGATATATTCATATCGAACCTTCTTTCATCTAACAACGCTCTAGTTTCCGAGCTAGGACAAAATCTGTCAAACATACATAGATCCATGCTTTAGAAACAAATTATTTTTCACTAATCTTACTTTTACAAAGCACAAAGATTCTAGATTTAAAATTTTTAACTATTCTTATCTTTATCAGAGCACAGAGCTTGTAGAACTTACCTCTTTTAATAAGGAATTTCCACTTTTACCTTTCTTAGAGCACAAAGCATCTAGATCTTGCTTCTTTTCTTCAGATCAGGCTTCTTTCTTTTCAGATCCGACCTATTTTCTTTAGATCTGTCCTTTCTCTTGGCACAAATATTCACAGGTCAAGTAAAATGCTGCGCACTAGGGCACATATCCTCACACAAATATTTTAGGTCAACCTTTTGCACAAAGCTTCTTATTCTCAATTCCCAACAATCACAGTTTCAGGTCCCGGCAATGGAACCATTTTTTGGCACGGGGGCAGACCCAGGGTTCAACGCTACAACAATGCACCAACAAAACCCTAACTATCAGACCTTTTGACAACACCTGTGAAGTAGATGAAGTCTCACCCGAGGTAGAGGCAGGGGTGGTTGCAAGACTTAGGTGTATGCAACCTTAGCTGGGACACATATATGTGATCCTAACACTTAATAATAACTTAGCATCATCAGTTCCTTAATATGCAGTCAATATCCACTTCTCTCGTAACACAAAGCTTCGTAGCTTTCACAATGATCTAACGTGTTCAATCACTTAGAATATGTAAACTAGATCAAATCTGGTAGATCAAGCACTGAGTATATTCTTATATATCATACCTAAGATTCTTCACATTATTAGCACTAAGCATAAGCGGATCTATCCAATCATCTTAAGCACTTAGCAAAGTAAGACATAAACACATTAATGCAAGAACAAAGAAAGACAACACAATGTTTACGTGGTTCACCCCCACCTTGGGGCTATGTCCACCAACTTTTGTTCTTTATTAGATTCTCCAATAAGTTACATGAACAAAGCCTCAAAACGCATACTCCACACAGGACAAAAGATATGTGCAGCTAGCTAGATCCTTCTTCCTTGCGTTACAACACAAAGCCTTCTATAGTCTTGCACAAGGACTTTCACTTAGCTCTGCAAGTCTACACAGAATGCACAAAGCCTTGATCACATAGATCCAACCCTTGGCACTTAGCCTACATCACATAGATATATTATTTGACTCCCTCTTAAATTGCCTATTCTTCTATTTAGACATACAAAATAGGCCTAAGAATGGGTAAAACCCATGGGTCGACATCCCAATCCCGTTACATATTCCCAAAAACCCAAAATGGACCCAAAAGTGGGTCGATATCTCGTGATCTTTGCTTCGTCTTGCACTCCTCCTTTGATAGGTTGTCGAAGTCCCAAAATAGGTTACATGACAAAGAAACTCCCAAAACTTGGTCAAGGGCTAACAATACAATAGAGACATAGATATACGTGGTTCACTTAGTGTGGGCTACATCCACCAGCGAAATTTCTAGGTCCTTCCTTTATTATTATCCAACAAAATGAAGGGATACGACCTACAACAAACCCATTGTAACTTCATTTTCTTTCTCTCACAGTCTCCTATTTCATAATACAATATTCGCCATAATGCCTAGCCGTAATACATTTCTCTCATAACAAAGGGTTTCCTTCTAGGGAAAAAAACCTTAACATAATTTCTACCATTAGATCTGTGACCTTATAATGAGCGGTCCATATTTACAATGAAATTACAATATACATTTACAAGGCAATTTTTCCTTTGGGGGCGCGCTTGCCCCTAGACCCCGCAAAGGGGATAATCCCCCCTTTGCACTCTCCTGCGTGGAAGAGTGTACATACTCTGGGGTTGTTGGGCTCCGGATTTACAACATTTTCTTGTTGGTTCTTGAAGATATTGTTTACTCTCCTGAAGTCTTTTGTTTAGCAAATGGCATTCTTTCTGTGCTATTCATATTTTGTTACACATATATGGGCCTTGGAGTACAACCTCTCAAAACACAAGATAATATCCCAATATGTGCTTCAATCATTGGATAAAATCTTTCTCTGCATTCACTGGAGCTTGGCCCTGAATGGGTGAAGGAAAGGGTTTGAAAACAAAGATATAATGTGGATGCACTGTCACCTCTTGGTGAAAATGCTGTAAAGGGCAGACAAGGAGTAATTTATCTCTGGGCAAAGTTACCAAGTGATGCTTATGATGATGATTGAAGTTGTTTGCAAAAAGACATGGGGTTATTGTTATCCCTGATAGTGCTAGTGGAGGACCGGGGTATGTTCATGTTTCATTTGGTCCAAGGGAATGCTTTCTTCTCAATCTTCCAGGTAGAATGCTTTCGGCAATACTATTCAAGATGTGMAACTTGTTAAGATCATCACTTACTTCAGTTTTTGGGGTTATTGGGCAATATGMAAAATKCCAAGATCAGTTTGACTCTGACAGAGTACTCTGTGATTTGAGGAGGAATCTCTACAGCTAGACCTTTCCTTGACAGAATAGCTGGCGCCCTCTGCCACTTCCTAAATTCGTGCATGTGTAACGTAGGGGGGGAAACGGTTTGTTTGAGAACCCAATCACTAGCATCGAGTATTTAACATATATAGATTCATGCATAATGGAGGGAAATCGTTTGTCAAAGTCTATGTAATCTCATGACACGACTACAGGCAATCTGGCAGTGTTTAATTATGTAAAAAACGTGTCTCATCCTCCTTGATCTCTCGAAACCATTTTGTAACTCATTATTCATCTAGGGAAAAGCCACGCATTGCCAGAGAGCTGAAACGTTATGTAAAAAGATGCCACGCATTGCCATGGATCTGGAACGTTATGGAAAGAGATGTCATGCATTGCCAGAGGGGGAAAACGTGAGATGAGATCTTCTATGCTCGAGAAAAGGATGCAGAGAAATATGTAGAGGGGATCTAACGCTGCTATGTTTGAGAAAAAGGAGATAGATAGAGCATAGACTAGATAGGGGAATAGAACAAGAAATTGAACCTCCAAGCATTTTGTACTGTTCTTATACTCAATGAAATAGTGAATAGTTCCATGAATTTGACTGCTGTTGTTTGTAAGTTTGTTGTGGGTTATTTATTTCCCAGTATGTGTTGATTTAGAGAACGACCTGTTGACAGAGAAGGCAGGGCCCCCTTCGATGGAAACAAAGCTGTGTATATATGGCATTTACAGTAGACTCTAGATTTGATTTTATCTTTCAACAGTTTTCCCGTTGGTTTAATAGAAGTAGCATTTCATTTCATTGCAACCGAGGCTTTAGCATTATCTTTTCAGCCATTGATTTCACTTCTTCAGTTTTCACATTTAGACTGCTTAACATTCAGGAACTGGTTCGGATATCTCATGAGATAGAGAAGTTTCTTTTGATTACAGTAGAAGGTTTATCTTTTACATGCATATACAGAACAATACCGGTTAGTACCGAGTAGTACCGAGTAGTACAGAGCAAAGTAGGGTACAGTAGCTCTTTCCAGCGAGTTTCTTTTAAGTTCAGAGATTAGTTTGGCATCCTTTAAACCCCCTCTTCAGCCCTTCATTTCCTGTGCTGGTTCCTCTAAGTCTACCTTCCCGGGTTGACAATTAAATGTTGATTTACATGGTATATCTGCAGCTCGACATTTTTGGCGCCGTTGCCGGGGAGGTACTAAAAGGGATTGGAGAGTGGGCTCCAAATTTTTTCCAAGTAGATTTGATTCAGAGGGTGTGCATTTGATTCAGTATAAGTAATATTCATTTCAAAATAGAGTGCCTTTCTTTTCAGCAGATGTCATTTCCTTTCAGCAGAGTTTTTGTTGTTTTCAGTTTACATAGAGCAAGTGTGTTTTCATTCTCAGTAGAAGGATACTTCATTTAGCAAGTATGCAGATTTCGTTTCATGCAAGTGTGAGTTTGCAAAATAGTTTTCAGAATTGGTTATTTGGTGTGACTTGCAAAGCTTTTTAGCAAACCACCCCCAAACAAAAGAAAAATCACAAAAGAAATTGACCAATGGATTCAATATTGAAGGAACGGAAGAAGAGATTGTTGCAGGAGCTTTCGTGCATCTTGCAGGAACTTGAAGAGATCTCTGCAGCCCAAGAGATGGAGGAGGAAATAGTTGATTCAGTGGTTCTGTGTGAACACCTTTGCCAGCCTACAAAAAACAACAAGCAATCAGAAACTCCAGCAGCAACAGAACCGGGTATGCATACTCATATTGAACATTGGTTTCAATCTGTTTTACAGCCTTCAGATGCTCTTCTTCTTCAACAAATCTTGGAAATCAAGCGACCAGGGTTGCTTGCTCAGCATGCCTTGGTAATTATACATCTATATCTTCTATCAAAGGGCATGAATTCATTATTGATTCTGCTAAGACGGTGGCTACATTGGTTATTTGCCTATACTTAAAGAAATGTCTCTTTTTCTTTAAGTAGGTAGGTAGGTAGGATAGTGAATAAAAGATAGCACCTTTGAATAGTTTATGTTTTTTGAAAATAAAAAGGACATCATCAACATTTATTCACATAGGTAGACCTTCACAAAAAGGAAGTTTTCGAATGAAGACGTTGCAGTTTTGTTCCTCATGGACAGTTCCATTAGTTTGCAGTTCTGAAGAACAGCCTATTCTTCTGTTTTCTATAAACATCCAGCAAAGAGGATAGCCCATCAAACTCATAACAACATAAGATTTGAAGCAAGACAAGAACAGAATGTGTGTTCTGCTACAGGCCTCTCATTCTGTCACAATACTTACATTATACAGCAGAACCTGACAACATACAACTGAGCTCAATCTGGTTCTGAAAGGTAACAATACTTTAACGTATGAATTCTTCTTTGAATTTATTTATATCATTAAATTTAAGGAAATTTTATGACTTATACTTATACTACTTGCTAAACCCATATCCTTCCACCTTTCAAAGCATCATCATCCAGTCATATCCTTTCCCTCTGTTTGCCATTATCATCTCGTACTTGTCCCTATATCTCATAAGTTCCCTATCCTCTGTTTTCCATATAAACCACAGTCACAGACCAATGAGGAGAAGAGGGATGGCATGAGCCAAATTATAATTCTCAACCACTGGTTAATGATGTTCTTGTCCCCACAGAGTGTCAGGATGGATTCAAAGCATTTTCTAGCTGCAGAAGGAATGCTAATGACATACTGGGCCTTTCTTCTGTTAATCAACCTGATAAAGATATACATGGACTTTCTGCTGCTAAACATAATCTGGGCCTTTCTGCTTTTAATCTAAATCAACCAAGTAAAGATGTGCTTTCTACTGTTGATCAACCTCATCTTGATATATCAGCTCAAGGAAACCAGTACGATCCTTTATGCCATGGTATTGAACATTCTGTTGGAGCTCAAAAAAAATCTTTGAAAAAGGATGATAGTACTGCTGCAGCTCAGGATGTGAAGGAAGTATTGGTGGAACCAGATAGAACTCCAGTACTGCAGAATGTTAGTCCCCATAATAAGGATGGAAATACCAAACCTAGTACTCCCTCTAGACCTCAGGACATAGTTGGAAACAATGAACATAAAAACGGTGCAGAGCTTTCTTTGAAAAGGACTGAATCTCAAGATGCAGCACATGCAGATGTGCAAGCTGGTATAGATGTAATAGTGAATGGAAGTCCTAGACGAGAAGGTAAAAGCTGCAGTCCAGGTCACTTGTTAGAAACAGGGGCAGCAAATGCTGGAGACATTACCACAAAAGCAGCAACAGAAAATGTTGGAGACATTGCTACAGATCAAGCTCATCCACATGATGAAAGTAAGAAGAGTAAAGAAATCAGAATGATGAAGCTTTTCAGATCAGTTCTTGCAGAATTTGTAAAGGAGGTGCTAAAACCTACATGGCGAGGAGGTCAGATGAGTAAGGAGGCTTTCAAAACAATTGTCAATTGCAGAAGCAAGGAGGAGGATTCCTTTCAATTCCCTGACTGAGAATGTATCTGGCACAAGAAAAGGTAACGAGTTGAAGCATCCCATTGTGCAAACACAACAGAGGAATTGATTTGTTCATCCCAACTAAAATAGAAATCGATATGTCAAAGGAGAGATGAAGTTAATTCACTCTTACAAAGGCAAAATAGAATTGCAATTAGAAGAGTCTACTTGCTGAATTGAGGTCAACCCAATCTAAAGTGTGAAGTCAATTGGAAACTACTAATTGGGGAAATGTCTTATGAGCATAAGAAGAATTCACTTGTTAAGAAATAATTGACTATATTGAAGGGAGTTGGTTTCCTATGGCAAAAAAATTGAATTGCAGTCAGGATGAATTGATTTTCCCATGTGAAATTGATTTACCAATGAGCAACCAAAAAATCAATCTGCCCAAGTGAAATAATTTTCAAGCACTAATGACAATGGAAATACTGATTGGACTACTAATGAGATAATGAGAATGCACTTGTATGCTGAGTCATTCTTAGTGTGCTATTTGTAAGCATCCAAACCATCCCTTCTCACATTCATGGTCTATTGTTGACAACCTCAAATACATGATAGAGAAGAGGTTTGTTTTTCCTTGCCTTGCTCGGGTGCACTTTTTTCACAACTGTGGGAATTAGCTTTGGCATTACCAAGCTGACAACAGGACCACCCTTTCATGTTTGTTGGAGAACAGTGACTAGAGAGATTTTGCACTTGTACAGTTGGGGTCTATGAACAGTGACTAGAAATATTTTTCACATGTACAGTTGGGGTCTATCCTTCAATAGGTTCTTGAGAACAGAGCATTGCAAACATGAAAAGACTCAAGCTTTGACACAGAGAAACATAAACACGCAGCAGTTTGAAAAGGTGCCTTCGGTGATATGGGAAATGAAGAAAAATGGCCTCTCACTAGATAAATACTCTTATAACTATTGGATGAAAAGT
>JASDQU010191099.1:0-16934 GCA_032191745.1 Picea mariana
ATAAAAAATGGGTAATAAAGTTTTAGATTCACGAATACTTCTATGTACAAGAAAATACTTCTTTGTGACACTCCTTTGGTTAAAGGATAATGCAAACATAAAAAATGGATAATGAAGTTTTAGATTCACCAATACTTCTATGTACAAGAAAATACTTCTTTATGGCACTCCTTTGGTTAAAGGATAATGCTTATGATTAGTAGTGTCTATAGGTTCATGGGACATGTCAATTGTAAATGTTAGTGTATTGAATTGGTTTTGGAGTTTTAAAGTTGTAAATGCTAGTGTATTGAATTGGGTTTGGAGTTTATACTTTAAAGAAAACACTCGATATGTAATTTAATAAATTTATTTTTCTATATATTGTCAACATGGATTAAAACAAGTTTATTTTCAATTTGCAATCATTTATTTTTGTTTGTATTTATATGTTTATTTTCAATTTGCAGACATTTATTTTTGTTTGTACTAAACATATTTTTTTGCTATCTTTTTATTTTACATAATTTTCTTGCACTTTTTACCTATCTTTATTTATACTTATGAAATATTATTTCATTTTGATGATCAAATATAGCTAACAAAACTCTATTTTATTGAATATGGTTGGTGATATAGTTTAATTTTATAACATAGAAATATAGTACTACCTTGATCTGTTTTATTTTACATAGTTCTCTTTCACTTCTTACCTATCTTTATTTATACTTATGAAATATCATTTCATTTTGATGATCAAATATAGCTAACAAAACTCTATTTTATTGAATATGGTTGGTGATATAGTTTAATTTTATAACATAGAAATATAGTACTACCTTGATCTATTCTATTTTATTGAATATGGTTGGTGATATAGTTTAATTTTATAACATAGAAATATAGTACTACCTTGATCTATTAAAAACCCAAAGTTGTTGTTTGAGCTAGTTTATTAGTAAAATTAAAATTTCAACACGTGCTTTGTTTTTCATATTAATAAATCAGATGTCAAGTGAGTCACAAATTTTGAAATCATGCAACATTATATGTTGAGGGAGTTTGGTTTTAGATTTATATAACACACAACATTATAGGTTTATGAAGCTTGGTTTTAGATGGCTAAGTTTATTGTAGTTGGGAATATTATATGTTCATTAAGCTTGATTTCATATTGTTAAGTTTATATCTAATATCTAATTGCAATTTCACAAGTGTGTCATAAATTAATTTTGAAAATGTTGAGGGAGTTTGGTTTTAGATTTATATAACATTCAACATTATAGGTTTGTAAAGCTTGGTTTTAGATAGCTAAGCTCATTGCAGCTGAGAACATTATATGTTCATTAAGCTTGGTTTCATATTGTTAAGCTTATATCTAATTGCAATTTCACAAGTGAGTCATAAATTAATTTTGAAATCCCTCAACATTATATGTTGAGGGAGTTTGGTTTTAGATTTATACAACACTCAACATTATAGGTTTATGAAGCTTGGCTTTAGATTGCTAAGCTCAGTGTAATTGGGAATATTATATGTTCATGAAGCTTGGTTTCAGATTGCTAAACTTATATCTACTTGCAATTTCAATCACAGATACTTATTTTGTCATCATTATATGTTGAGGAAACTAGATTTCAAATATATATCAAGTGTATATATAATTGCAATATATTATAAGGAAAGTTCAGATACTTATTTTGTCTTCATTATATGGTGAGGAAACTAGATTTCAAATATATATCAAGTGTATATATAATTGCAATATTATAAGGAAAGTTTATTTTCATAGATATATAATTTTGAAATCATGTTTCATTAACCAATTTAAGTTTATCTTAGAAATTTAAATCTATAAATATTTACAAACCAAATTTTTTTACTATTAATTTTTAGACTAAACAAAAACTTAGATCATGGATCAAAGTTTTGAAGGTATAAATATAAATTTAGATAAACATTTGTGTTTTGTGAGATTTGATAGTATTTGGATATAAAATTGTTTATAGAGATAAAATAATTTGAAATGTAATTTCTTTTTCATGGAAAAAAACTCAGATCAAAGTTTTGAAGGTATAAATATAAATTTAGCTAAACATTTGTTTTTTGGTGAGATTTGATAGTATTTGGATATAAAATTGTTTATAGAAATTAAAAAAAAATGAAGTGTAATTTCTTTTTCATGGAACAAAAACTCAAATCAAATATTTATATTTATATGGATCAATTGAAGTGTATTTTTTTATGAAAACTAAAAATTAAAAAAACAAGTTTCATAAAAAATAAATTTCTTTAAATATAATTTTTATATTAAACAAAAAATTAAGAATGATCTTCTAAATATTTGAACTTATAAATGTCTATAAAAATCATTTTTTTTTAAGTGTAATCTTTTTAACAAAACCAAAAGGTAAAAATTATGTTTTATGAAATTAAATATTTGTAAATACACTTATAATGATAATATGTCTGATGAAATTAAATCTTTGTAAAAATTATGTTTTATGAAATTAAATATTTGTAAATACACTTATAATGATAATATGTCTGATGAAATTAAATCTTTGTAAAATATTTATAAGGACAAAAATTTTAATAAGTAAATTTTTTTATGAAACAAAAGATTATATGTGAAGAGATTTGATATGCATAAATTTTTTAAAAATCTTAACTTAAAATAATTGTATTTTATCTTTTAATTTTTTTAAATATATATAATTGATTTTGATAATATAAATTTACGTAGAAAACATATTTACTTTATTTTACATATTTTGCAATTAATTTGACTCGTCAATCTATATTATGGTTTCATAATGGTTCTAAGTGTAATATAAAGATTTATTAGATTTATTTGAAAGTGAATATATATATATATATATATATAAATTTTTATTGTATTTTTCTATAATATAATATAATGATTTTTATAATCTTTATTAATATATACAATTTAGCATTTCTATTAATATATAAAAAAAAAATCTAAAAGAGTTTAATTATTTATATAGTAAAATGGACTTATTTTTAAAAGAAAATATTTTGACCACCTATTATGAAATGGTCAATGTCATGAGATCCTTCAAGTGGTATGAAGTATAAACTTTTTTTCAAAAAAGGATAGTTTTTATATGAGAAAAGTTGCAATGTAGTGTAATGCAAAAAGAGATAATAGATTATATTTGGTCAAGGAAATTTTTCAAAAAATAGGGTTGCTTATCCAACTTTTATTGAAATTTGCAATCCTAATACTTCCTTTAAAAATTCAACGTGTATATTATTCAACGTGTATATTACCTTACATATTATATAAAACATAATTAAACTAAAATTAAAAGATACTAAGCAACTCTCTCACAAGGACAGTTGTATTATTTTTTTTATTGTATTTCTCTATAATATAATGATTTTTATAATCTTTATTAATACATACAATTTAGCATTTCTATTAATATATAAAAAAAAATTCCAAAAGAGTTTAATTATTTATATAGTAAAATGGACTTATTTTTAAAAGAAAATATTTTAACCACCTATTATGAAATGGTCAATGTCATGAGATCCTTCAAGTGGTATGAAGTATAAACTTTTTTTCACAAAAATGGATAGTTTTTATATGAGAAAATTTGCAATGTAGTGTAATGCAAAAAGAGATAATAGATTATATTTGGTCAAGAAAATTTTTCAAAAAATAGAGTTGCTTATCCAACTTTTATTGAAATTTGCAATCCTAATACTTCCTTTGAAAATTCGACGTGTATATTACCTTACATATTGTATAAAACATAATTAAACTAAAATTAAAAGATACTAAGCTGCTTTCTCACCAGGGACATTTACTTGCATTTCCTTTGGAGACATAGTTGCAAAACTAGGTTCATATTGCATAGTTCCAATACTCATAAGTTAAAGCTCACCTATATGCCTTCAATATCATTTATGGCTTGAGAGTGTTATCGACCCCCAATTTTCTTTGGAGCAATATATTGTTCACCGACATATGGATCTTCAACAAAAGTAAAGTATTTTAAAAGGGAAGATGAAGTCAAGGATTCCAAGGGTAAACCAAGTTGAATCAAAGACACCCATGAGTACATTGAATTCTTCTCCCACTCATGCAACTCCAAGATATGTGTTTTAGAGTCAATTCCACAAGTGTCTCTTAATTTGTTCTCTAGCGTAATTTGATTGCTAAACTTATTCTTCTATTAATTCCATTTCATAGTCTAATTGAGTATGTTACACTATGTTTCAAGAATATGTTTCTCATTACTCCTCAAACCTCTCTATAAGACATTCAACTCACGAAGGATGAAACGCCCCTATTTACAATGGAAATGAGCCATCAAGTTCCAACCACAATATGCATCTCCATAATCATTTCCGCGATGTTCCCAATCAATGCATACCACTTGGTGAGTTTCATAAACCAACACACCAACGTTGGCCTTCTTTCCAATCCCACACTCCAGTCTTGCATAAATGTTTCCACAAGCTAGAGCCATGAACTTTATCTAAGTGGTGAAGTTACTAAGGCAAGGACTAGGCTTCGGGGAGAGACTCGTGCACCATTTTAGAATGCCAAAAGCGGGGATGGTAATTAACGCTTCCCAATTCCAAAGCATGGGGATTAATATCACACTACCACAAAACAATTTGTAGGATTTAATGGACTTGATGCCATTGCATTAATTCTTGAATTCAATTGATTTGCATGGTATGTCAAATGTTGTTTAAAGGATTTCACTCTACTAGAAATGTTACACCTATAAAGGTGGCAAGCATGTAAGCCCCACATTTATCTCACATGCACCTTTTGATAGTCATGTTTCTAGACTTGTTAGATTTGGTGTCATCGTGCTACTTTTTACCTCTAAGAATATGGAGGAACTCAATATACTCCATTTCATTTATTTTCCATAGAATTCGTTGCACAAAGCTATTTGGGAGGTTTATTTTCTTGGGAGGTTTTTGAAAATAAAGAGATTTCAACACCCTATTTCAAAACAAAAATCAAAAGATACATTGTTATGTGCCTTTGAACACTCTAAGGGGCTTCCTATGTGCCTCATAAACAATGTATAACAAAAGTAAAGAAAAAGTACCAGTGCAAACATCCATAATTTATATAATCTTTATAGATAATTTTGAAGTAATTATTCTTCAAACTTGTTCTCATTAACCAGAATAAATGACCATCTTGAATCCTAGTTTTAATTTTGTATCCACGTCTGTAGAACATTCATGATCTCTTCTTACAATTTAAGGAGATCTTAAAGATCTTTGTGATCTCAAATTACAACATCAAATAACTTGAGAGTAATTCCTTAAGAATACTTCAGGAATAATTTCTAGCTTTAGCCTCCAAGTCTAGGTTTAGTTATACAAACTTGTGAATGCCTTCATCAAGCATTCAACATAATTAGTTATTTGAAAGTTTATCATAAATTATTGGTTTCAAGGTATTTAAATGAGACTTGGAGTATTTTCCTTCATGTTTACACCAATAACCAAATTATTGATATAGTGGCTATGATTAGAGCTATTGGTTGCTAAAACCAATCTAACTTTGATGTGGGAAGATAATATTGAATATAGCTATATGCTAGGTTTAAGAAAGGGAGGTTGTGGTTTTGAGTGAGAATGCATTGCATACATTAATAAATGAAAGAAAGGGAGGACATGGCTTTGATTGATAATGCAATACTCAACATTTTTTCTTCAAACTTGAGCATTGCACTTCTCACATAAAGCTTTATATTTTAAGTTGAGCATTTAATTTTTTTCTCATTAAACTCGCCATGCTTATACTTCTTTCCTTGAATGGAATTTACAGTGCTTTGAATGAAATTTATAATTATTTGATATTTCAATGATACATTTTACAACATACTACTTTCACACACCTACGTTAGACATTGAAAATTTTGGAAGTAGTAGTATGCTTCGATGGCTACATTGGCACTAATATTATACATGATTTTGAACGTTCCAATGTAATTAGGGTTGGAGTAGGGTAGTGGGATTTTTGTTGATTTCATCAAGTAATTCCCTTATCTTAGTTCAATATTGTAATTTCAATTATTTGCATAATTTGTTGTCATATTTCAGTTAGTTTTCATGTTAGGAAGCTAGCTTGTATATATTACGTTTTGTCATTTTCGGTCTTTCACTTTGTAGTTGAGTAGTATAGTTTTTTTCTTTTTTATTTTAGTTTTGTTTTTCTTTAGAATTTTCTCATTATTCCAATCTGTATAACGATTAGGTTTCCATACTCTAAATCAACTAGAAGATGAAGATGGAACCACTATCTAGCAATAGGGGTGGTTGAGTGCTAAGAATATTGGATTAGAAGGGAACCATGCTAAGTTATAGACAAAATTCATTTTTGTATTATAGAATGGTCACGTCAAATTAATTAAAGGATTGGATGTGCTTATATGGAACATAAATAAGACTGGAGGAGAGAATACAACAAAAATTGGATATGAACTGTTAATGTTTATAATGGGTTAGGATGAAAGGTGGTGGTGGTCTTAGATCTGGAAAGTCAGGGTGCCAAAAAAAAATTTATTTATGTGGCTAGGATAATGCAAAGAGTCCCACATGGGACACAATTTGTTGACTATGAAAATTGGACAAAAATACTAGATCTCGTCCAACTTTATAAGAAATAAAAATTTAAAGATACAATACATACTCTCCAATTTCTAAGTGTCTCTAATGTGGATTTCTTGGGTGGGACATTGAACACATCATTTTGGATTTTTTTTTCATCATTATTGTTTTCAAATCAAACGTAATTCTCCCACGAAGGTAATTATCTTAGGGAAAATCTCAAAGGGTTTTCGGGACCGCTGAAGCTCATGACACAATAATGTAACTGCAAACCACCTCCAATGCAAATCACATATATATGTGCATATAAGAAAGTGCTTCCATATATGCAAATTTACAGAAGACGACATTCGTATATGCACATATACATAAGTGCTTTTGTATATGTACATTTATATAAGGTGTCTTACATAAATGTGCATATACAAAAGAAATTTTGTATATGTGCATCTATGGAAAGCGGATTTTGTATATGTGCATTTACGAAAGGTGGATTTCATATATGTGCATTTATGGAAGCCAACCACTTCCATATATGTGTATATACGAAAGTTGCATATACATAATTCGAATTCCGTAAATGTGCAGTTATGGAAGTGCTTCCATATATGTGCATATACAGAAACCGACTTCCCATATATGTGCATTTATGGAAGTGCTTCAGGAAATGCACATTTATGGAAGCCACCTTCCGTAAATGTGCATATAAGGAAGCACTTCGATATATGTGCATATACGAAGGTTGAATTTCATATATGTGCATTTATAGAACTTCTCCCGTAAATGCACATTTACGGAAGCCACATTTAGTAAATGCACATATACAAAAGAAGTTTCATATATGCACATATACAAAAGAAGTTTCATATATGCACATATATGGAAGCACTTTCGTATATGCACATATACGGATGCTAACTTCCATAATTTACAGAATTGGTTGACTTCCGTAAATGCACATATATGTATATATGGAAGCGCTTCTATATATCCACATTTTCGAAAGCCAACTTATGTATATGTGGCTTTCGTATATACTCATATACAGAAGTGGAGGACTTCCATATATGTGCATATACGGAAGTGATTTTGTATATGCTCATTTACGAAATGTGGCTTCCATATATGCTCATTTACAAAAGCACTTTTGTAAATTCACATAAACGGAAGTCAGCTTCCGTACATGCACATATACAGAATTACTTTCGCATATGCGCATTTATTGAAGGTGGATTCTGTAAATGCGAATTTATGGAAGCACTTCCATTAATGAAAATATACATAAGTCGTCTTCCATATATGTGCATATATGGAAGCACTTCTGTAAATGCACATTTAAGGAAGACGACTTATATATATCCACTTTCGTATATGCACATATATAGAAGTGGTTGGCTTCCATGTATGCGCATATACAGAAGTCAAATTTCGTATATGCACATCTATGTAAGGTGACTTCTATATATGCACATATACGGAAGCTGACCACTTTGGTACATGTGCATATACGAATGCCACATATACAGAAGTTGGCTTTCGTAAATGCACATTTACATAAGCACTTCCATATATGTGCATATACGAAAATTGACTTTCGTATATGTTCATTTACAGAAGCCATCTTCCATATATGTGCATTTACAAAAGCATGTTTCCATATATCCTCATTTACAAAAGTTGGATTTTTTATTTTCGCATATATGGAAGGCGAATTCCATAAATGTGCATATACATAAGTGCTTCCGTATATGCGCATTTACAGAAGGTGGCTTCCGTAAATGTGCATATACGAAAGTGCTTCTGTATATGTGCATTTACGGAAGTTGGCTTCCATATATGCACATATACATAAGTGCTTTCATATATGTACATTTACGGAAGCCAACTTCCATATATGTGCATTTCCAGAAGCATGCCACTTCCGTATATGTGCATATACGAAATCCGCATATATAGAAATTGGCTTCTGTAAAATGTGCATTTATGGAAGGCGGATTCCGTAAATGCACATATACGAAAGTGCTTCCGTGTATGCGCATTTAAAAAATGTGGCTTTCGTAAATGTGCATATGTGGAATTGCTTCCATATATGTGCATATAGGAAAGCCAACTTATGTATATGCGCATATACAAAAGCCATCCACTTCTGTATATGCGCATATACAAAATAAAACTTCCACAAATGTATGCTTCCGTATATGTGCATATACAGAAGCGCTTTCGCAAATGTGTGCTTCCAAACCAAACCTTCTCCATTCTAATAAATAAGGCCATTCTAGATAAAAATTCTAAAACATGGTTTTGAAAGTAACTTCATTTTTCTTGATAGTATTTGATCATACTAAAAAATTGGTAACATTTAGTCTAGTTTAAATAATACTAGCAAGGAAAAAGCATGAAGGTAGATTATGGAAAATAACAAATTGATAAATTAGGTGCATAAATACCACTAATGATTGAGAGTTTTTTTCGTATATGCGCATTTAAGGAAGCCAACTTCCATATATGCAAATTTACAAAAGTTGATTTCCGTATATACACATTTACGAAAGGTGGCTTCATGTGCATATACATAAGTGTTTATGTATATGCGCGTTTACGGAAGTCAACTTTCATATATGCGCATATACAAAATTCGACCACTTTCGTATCTGCGCATTTATGGAAGGCATCTCTAGCTTCCATATATGCACATATAGAGAAACCAACCACTTCTGTATATGCCCTAAGAGAAAGAAAAATGGAAGGTTAATACACTTTTCGAACATGCATAATTGCTGGTATATATACAAGTATATATACGTATATATATTGACACATATTATATACAAGTTTATAATATGTTGGTAAATATACTAGTGTATATCCTGACACATATACCTACATGATATGTGGGTATATATACCCACATAATATGTAGATATATATACCAACATAATATGTCGATATATATACCAACACATATAAAAGTATATATACCAACAAATTATGTTGGTATATATACCAGTATATATATCGACCTATTATGTTAGTATATATACTAGTATACATACCAACATATATGTTAGTATATATAGCGTTGATCTTCTTTGAATATTAATGGACAAGGTTTATGCAATGTATATATAAATAACATATTGTTCATCAATAAATATGAATTTGGTTTTGAATCATCTTTAGTTTTCTGTCTTGGTATTTATCCTGTATTATCTTCCCACATCAAAGTTATATTGGTTTTAGCAACCAATAGCTCTAATCATAGACACTATGTCAATGATTTGGTTATCTAGTATAAACATGAAGGAAAATACTCCAAGTTTCATTTGAATACCTTGAAACCAATCATTTATGATAAACTTTCAAATAACCAATTATGCTCTATGCTTGATGAAGGCATATACGAGTTTGTATAACTCAACCTAGACTTGGAGGCTAGAGCTACAAATTATTCATGAAGTATTCCTAAGTGAGTACTATGAAGTTATTCGATGTTGCAATTTGAGATCACAAAGATCTTTAAGATCTCCTTAAATTGTAAGAAGAGATCATTAATTTTCCATAGACTTGGATAAAAAATTGAAACTAAGATTCAAGATGGTCATTTATTCTGGTTAATGAGAACAAGTTTGGAGAATAATTACTTCAAAACTATCTATAGAGATTGTATATATTATGGGTGTTTGCACTAGTGTTACAAAAAATTTTGCCTCACCCCATGCAACTTGCTTAGATGGCCTTTCCATTTCCCTATGTAGACTTGAAGTTCCCTTTTGTACCTTCCAGAGCCAAAAAAGCATATTTTTCCACATATACACATCCTATCAGTTATAAAACAAGCGTATACGCAGGTTGCTCCACTACAGCCTGCGTACATCGGATTTGGTGCTAAAAAATAAAAATAATGTCAGGTTTCCATGCCATGTCACGAGATCCATGATCCTTGACCTTCCATATATTGGAAATGCTCCAACTCGGCCCTTCAATTCCATTCAAAGGCTATAAATTGAGCCATATCCAAGCCTTTAGAAGATTCAACAATTCAACTTTGAGAGCAAAGAAAATTTGGAGAAATTTCACTTCATATTGAGTCTGCATCCCTTTGTCCTTGAAAGTTTGAACTCCTTATTCAACCCCTAGGCTCTTCCTTCTTTGTGATGGAGAAGCTCATTGACTCCTTTATATGACCTTGCCTTTGGTGGAAGATTGAAATGGTGGAGGCCCAACTGGAGGGACTTATTTTCTCGGTTCCGATATGTGTCGTTACAAAAGTTTGTCACCTATGTACTTCTGCTGATTATTTTAATAGAAATACTATTTTCTCGTCCAATTGATATCTTGCAAATATTTGAATTATTATTCCATGGGCATATTTTTCATGTATGTTAATGGATTATGCTAATCTATATTCCAACACTATACATTATCACTATATTCTTGTGTATCTTGGTTGTTGAGGACAAGTTGCATATATAAAGTTTTGGGTTGCATGCTCAACGATGGTCTTCATCGAACGTCCGCACGAGGTAGGATCATAACCTTGTCTTGTTAGAATTTATTTTCTATGGAATACTTGGGATTAGATTTGATTTCTGCATGTCATTCCATTTGTTGTGGTTTACCCCTTGCCATAGAGAGATTTTCCTCGTAACAGAATTGCAGACCATACTGGGGAATGATCTTCTTTTTTGGGGTTTGGAGTGTTTTTTCTCCTTGATTTTCTCTCTATTAGCAGGAGTTTCCTTGTCACCTATTGCTTGACAACCTATTTTTACTTTGCATATGAGTTTCTTGGCTTAACCCTTTCCATGGCAGTGTTTTATTGGGTATACGTGGTTTTTCCCTTGACATACATGTACACACGCGAGTTGTCTTCCTTTAGGGAGCCTATATACGCGAGTTTTTCTCAAACAGTTGCGTACATCAACTCTTTAGCCTTGTTGGTTGAGTTTGGTGTTTATTGGGTGAGTTTGGATGGTTGTTGAGTCTTCTTGGGTCTATGTCCTGATTTTTAAGTGTTTACAGAGTGATAGGAAACCTTCTTATTGTTTAATTTTTGGGTGGCTTTCTTTCTTATCATCTTTTTCATTGGTTGTCCTTGCACATTGGTTTGAGTGTGATTCTTGGTATCCTGCTTAGCTTATCTATTTTTGCATATAGTAGGGTCTTCCTGTGAAGTTGTTATTCAGTCCTTGCATTTTATTTTCTTTATATTGAAAATACAAAAATATTTGCTTATCTTGCATTATGGCATTTTCACTTTTGATCACAGTGCATTGATTTTGACACATGTGGAGAGATTGCATTTCNTGTTTTTATATTTGCTTCTTTTTATATGTTGAGTCGTAATACCATCAGTTTCACGATCACACCTCTTGAGTAAGTAGAAGTCATTAAAATTAACGTTGATTAATTAAAATTGATTAGAAATGATTTTATTTTTCAGGGTACACAAACAAGTATAGGACATAGGGCCTTGGAATAGTATTTTGTGAGTAAAATTCTCCAAGGCTATTAAACTAAACATATGTGTCTGACCATAAAGTGGTGAAACCCATTATGTAATTAGTGACATCATGAGGCTCCACTCACACTGGAGTTAAGCACGAGGTCACACAAAGTTGGTTGCAGAGATATCCCTCTAATACCTTCTTAGCGTTAGAGATATTTTTGGGGTTCTATTCATATTTGGGGGTCTTTCTAGTACCTTTACCTCTGTGAGAGGTGGTTCTTTCAATATTTTGGGCTTTGTTACCCTGCCCATATGGTGGACTGGACTTATGACTGTTCGCCTGCGCATTGATTATATTGTGGTGACTCTAGTTTCTTGACATAGGTAGCCACATAGGTTACTTGCAAGGGTTATTCTGCGGGTACCCTCAGTCAGATAAGGGTCAAATAGCACACAACCTTTATGGAGGATTACCTCTCCGAGAGGATCTGACCAACTGTATTGTTAATCTCACAAGGGCCCTTATAACTAATTTTGATACCTCCAATATTTTGAAGGGAGTCTTAGGCCCCTCTTGGGTGAGACATACCTACTCTAGTGAGGGAGGCCGATTTTCAGCCACTATATAATGTTTGTATGCATTGGCCATTTTTTATTTATTTTGGTGTGCTCTCTGATTATTAGTTGGCCCTAGGATTTGGTTTTATATCTTGAGAGTCTTGAGTCATCGTGGAGCAATACCAGCCTCCTCGCAGGCCTCATCGTTTGTTGAAGTTACCACCGCATCTTGATTCTTTACCGAAGTTTCCTTCTAAAGGGCGTAAATTTAATAAAAGTGGTACATATATCTCCACTTCCCAGACTTTTGATTATCCAATTATGAGTAATGAGTCAAACCTAAACTTCACAGGGAGTCCCTCGACTCCTATATCTTCTATGATTAGTGGGATCCCTTCGAATCCTTCAGCCTCGACAGTTGGGGTGTCAGAGATCCCCATCTCTAGTACTACCCAACCTATGGGTTCTACTCGACCGATAGGAATGAACCCTTTCAAATCTATTTTTGGTATTCCAAGTCACAATTCTCGATCAATACCTTCAGTCTCTAATCTATTTTCCTTTGGCATGCCCAACATGACATCGCAACCTTCATCCTCCATTCCAGTGGCTAATGAAAACCCTAGTTTTGGACCTAGGGGCATGACTCCTCCATATGAGCATCTCTCATTTGGTGGAGGCCATATTCCCCAAACGAATCCTACAGTTGGAGGTTGTCCATATTCCCCAAACAAATCCTGGATGGAGTGCTCAACCGGGAGAACAATTCACTTCCTATATTCCATCCTTTATCCCCTCTTCCTCCATGTCAATTCCAAAAAATGCATTTATTATGGTGAATCCCCCTATGTCCTCTAAAGTTCCATCCAGAGGGAGTGAGTTTCACACTATGGGAAACCCCCAGCCCGAAGCCCCTTCTGCTAAGGACAACATATATAACCCTCATCATGTCTCTTTCGTGGGTATAGTTCCCATACAACCTTTTATAAATCAGCTTGGAGGAGGATATTATCCTACCATACATGGCCATGGCATATACCAGAACCCTGGATGGCCTACAATCCCTCATCCCCAATCTTTCTCAGGAGCATGGGCTTAGACGCCGCAACCCTGGCTCCTTCTTTCTGTCCACGCTTAATCTTCCATATTTTTCAAAAATAATGAATGACCCTATGCATCATGATCCGTTATGGCTCCCCATCCACACCAAGCTTCCTTCAGACATTCCAAAATTCAAAGGCAATATTGGCAAGGATCCGGGAGATCGTGTCACTGTTTTTCATCTTTAGTGCTCATCTAACTCCCTGAATGACGATTCTATTCATTTGAGGTTATTTAAAATGCACCCTCATGGGGGTCGCCACGAAATGGTACATTGAGCTACCGGGGGGAACATATGAAAACTTTAATTAGATGGTTTTGGTCTTTCTCAACCACTTCCAATTGTTAGTTCGTTATGATGCCGACATAGAAATTTTGTCGGCCCTCCGCCAAGATAAATCCACACATATCTCGGACCATATCCAAGAGTGTCATAGACAGAAGAGGTTGATCAAAGCCTACATTCCTCCAGAGTTTGTGTTGGAGTGGTTCCTTAAGTCCTTATTGCCTTATATTTCGAAGGATGTCTCTACATCCGGAGTAACATCTGAGGAAGAAGCTATTTTCAAAACCCATCAATTGGACCTCATATATGCTCAATCTGGGAGGTTGTATGGAATTCTTCCTGACGCGTCGCGGTCGAACTATGACCCTAGACAAAATCCTAGGCCTCATGTCGATGGCATCATAGGCTCTACAAATGCTAAGTCTACAGACTTGGTGATGAACCAGTTGAAATATTTCTCTCTAATCCAGCCTATAGCAGTACAAGCTTCAACATCATCCTCCACTCCCACTCAGTGGGCAGATGTGCATTATGTACAGTCGTTGGCTAACCCAAAGGGTAACCAGTAACCAGGAGGGAATAAAGGAAAGGACGAGGTAATAATCGTAAGGGTGGGAAAAATAATAATAAATATAAGGACGACACTAACAATGATAGATCAAATAATAATGTTGGTGAGGGCAAGAAAGAAAAGTGGAAGATAAAGTTTCCTTGTAAACTTTGTAAAGATGATCACCTTACCCACCTATGCCCCCAAATCAAGGAAGTCTCAAGGCTCTTATCACAACCACTTGTTGTGCTGAAAAATCTATTTCTGCATAATCAACACATGGCCTTGGGAACCCCCAACACTGGAAATGTGTCGAACGGGAGTCAAAACCCCTCAACACATAAAGGTGGCCATCTATGTGTCAACATGGTCAAGTATTATATTGATGTAGCCACTCGATCTCGTGATTATAGTTCTTCACAGAACATTGTAGGTCTAGAGTCTCCTCATCCTCCTCCAGAAACACCCTTGCAGATCGAAAAGCTGAAACCTTTCCCTCGTATTCCAAAAAGAGTATTAAAGTGCTCTGCCCACAATCCTAATTCCAGAGCTTCCCAAAACTATTTGATTGTCGAATATCTAGGCCAAACCCCTTGTTCGATGTCAGCTTTGGAGGTGCTCCAGACATGTCCTTCATAGAGGAATGCCTTGTTATCTGCGTTAGGATCTATAGACTTGTGTGGATCGAAGGTTATCAATTTTGATGTCATAAATGTTAGGCCTCACTTACCTTACCACGTGGCCTTCCAAATCCATGTGTAGTACATGAAAATTACCATCAAACGTATTGTAATTATGAAGGTGATGCGATGTGTGTGATGTGCCTAACCTATTGGAAAGCCATTAGCTCTCCGACTCTATCCCAATCTATGACTATGTTGACATCATTTGATGGCGTTCATTTCGACCCCGCGGAATTCTTCCTGCTTTACCAGTCCAGTTAGGTGGGAAGATATTGGAGTTTGATGTTGAGGTGGTTGATGTTCCCCTCGACTATAATTTACTACTAGGTCGTAATTGAACTTATGCCATGATAGTCATCGTGTCGTTTGTTTTCCGCACTTTATGTTTTCCTCAAGAAGGGAAAATAGTGACGATTGATCAGTTGTCCTTTGCGCACACTAGTCCTAATGCATTGGTTGGACCCTCGATCTCTGTGATCAACAATTCTCAGCAAGAAACTAAGGATGTTGGTGTCGGCATGTATTCCTCTTTGATGGGTAGCTTTGATTTCATGGAACCAATTCACCATATTCACGCCATTTCCAGTGAGTCTTCATCATCGATGAGGTCCGTTCCTTTTCGTACTTCGTATTTCAATGACCCTTGGACCCTACCTTCCCCAAATATGTCATACGAAGGTCAGTCGCACATTGGGATGAAATGCCATTGTTAGTAGAAGAAGCGGCGTATCAGTCTATTCTTGACGTTATTGTTGACCCAGATCCTTCCTCCTCGTGAATGGATGAGGTGGATCTTGTTCTAGAGCCCGTATGGGCAGTTCAATCATCTTGTTCGCATGATTTCCTGGATGATATTTTACCTTCGGATGAAGCCATATTAGAGGCCATGTATGGTCCTGATAGGCCTTGGGATGATATGAATCATCTCTCCTATTTCCTCCCAGAGCTTGTTAAGATTGAACAGGATGACTTTAGATCTACCTTGAATGAGATGGTCGGTCACAATGTGGTTCCATTAGATACGCATGGTATTTATTCTGAAGGAAACATGGCGAATATTTATCCTACCATCATGATCGACATCTCTCGTATTCCTGGAAAAATTGAGAACATATATATCGGTGCAGATAGTTCGCTTAATGAAATTCAGATCTACACCGATCTCTTCAAATAATTTTTTGATGTATTCGCTTGGTCATATGAAGAGATTTAAGGGATCGACCCAAACATTGTTGAACATGATATTAAAACCTATCCTGATGCCAAACATGTTCGACAATGTCTTAGAGTTGTTAATCCTAGAAAGACCACCGCTATTAAGGTAGAGATAGAGAAGCTACTTAATGTTGATTTCATCTACCTGGTTCCTTTCACTGAATGGATTTCCAACCCTGTTCCCATAAATAAAAAGAAAGGAACTATCCATGTATGTATGGATTTTCGAGACATGAACAAGGCTTGTCCTAAAGATAACTTCCTGACTCCTTTCATTAACCAGATTCTTGACGAGTGCGTGGGAAGTTGTTAGCGATATTTCTGGTAAAGGGGGGTGAAATGCGAAGGAATGGGTGAAAAACCCACAAGTCCTAAATTTAGGATGCAAATGCGTCCGTGGTTAATTGGAAATCGGTTCTGGACGACAGGATTTCGCACGCTCGGATCAACGACGCGCGTTGGATTCTGGAGCCCCCCTACCTTTCTACCTTTAAG
>JASDQU010191100.1:524-12331 GCA_032191745.1 Picea mariana
TTAACTTGCAATTTACAACGAGTTTGGTAGAAATGCTTTAACTATGCTTCTATTTCCTCACCAAAACATATAGTATTTTTTCTTTTGAAGTTCTAAAAGTTAAAGTCTATATAACAGCAAAAAAAAAATTAACACTCATAAATCTACAAATACATAAAATGACTACATAAATATCAAATAACCCTCACCAAATTTTCACTCAACAGAACAAGTTAAGGTAAATACATAAAATGACTGCATTAATATCAAATAACCCTCACCAAACAGAACAAGTTAAGGTAAATTTGAAATTCCATGCCTGCCTTTTTGGGTTGATAAGTTAAAAAAGTCGTGGTTTCTTCATTTCAAAAGAAGAAGGATGGGCAGTTATCATTGGCATTGAAAGTGTCCGAACCAATCAAATTTGAATGGTAGGTATTATTTCCGTTCGAAGGAATATTGTGGTGCAGATTAATCAGTTAAAATAAATTATCTTTTCAGTTGGTAAAAATAAATAAAAATATTCACACCGTATTACGTTTACAAACAGAATTTTATAAGTTGTTTCACAAAAATAAAAAWAAWTTAATATAGTGATAATAGTTGTGGTTTAGCATTGAAACTGTTCCTTCAAGTAATCAAATGTGAAGGGCAGGTCAAATTTCAATTTTAAGAATTATAATCACTTTAAATTTTTTAGGTTAATATTTTAGATTAAATTATATTTTTTTTTTTATTTCAAAAATAATACTAAGAGAGTGGATTGGAACTCAGATTGTTTAGTCCATTATATATATGGAATAAAATGATTTAAATGGTACTTAAATTATAGAGTGTCAACTTAAAGGTTTTTGCTATAATTATGATGATTTTTAATTTGTTGTAAGGAGAAGAAATCTTTATGATCATTTCATAGGACAATTTGGATGATGAAGTTGAAGCTATACTTTAAGAAACTTTTTCTCCACTCATTGAAGATATTCCTCCATATACTCCACAAGATGTGGAACCATAGTTATCCTTGCATGCCTTATTGGTATTTTGGCTCCCCAGACACTTAAATTGATTGGAAACTTCAAACATTGCAGAGTCATTATCTTAATTGAAAATGGTAGCACTCATAACTTCATTCATGTATGTGTAGGCCAAGAAACACACTTCTATATCCATGYYGTGAATAACTTTCRAATCATGATTTCTAATGGAGGTTCCATGGAACATTGTGGTTATTGTGAAAGTGTGTAGCTTCAAATGGGTGATTATTCCTTGAAAACCCACACATTTTCTATTGAAATTGTTGTTTGTGACATTGTTTTGGGTGCTAAATGGTTATGGACATCAGGTTGTTTCCACCCAAACTAGCATCCTTTGTAGAGGTGTTAATGGGGATAMGCACAACACGGGAAATGCACMATTGTCACCTTAGCACCAATTCCCCTTCACTTTAGGCTAGCTCCTTGAAGCCACGAGGGTATCCCAATCCACGAAAATGAACCTATAGAGTACCTCGGAGTAGATTACGATACAAGTCACTTCCAAAACACACACCTTGAYATATAGTTAGATAGATGAGTGCTAACGAAGTAGCCAAATGCCTTGAGAATATTGAACTAAGAAGTAGAGAAATAACTACCACAATATAAAGAGGGTTAGGAGATAATTAATTAAGTGCTAAAATATGAAATAAATATGCTATAAAATAAATAGAAATCAACACTATGATGTCACTCTTTGAATGAAGAAACAAACACCTTTTACCACACAAGAGTGATATCTAATCACATAAAAAAAGAACAAATGATATACTCGAGTTACCTCTCGATTGCATGTTGAAAATTGGACAAGCTTGTTGCTATCCATAAACTCCAGAAATTGATCTATGATAAATAACACAAAAAATGAAGATTTTGGGTAAGGAAAATCACCCCAAGAGTGCTTAAAAGGAATTGCAATGATAAAAATTGGGTACTTTGGCTAGGGAAATGAATAAAACATGTAAAAACAACCCAGGAATGAATGATTGCAAGTATAAATGAATAATACCGATGCGGTTAACTCAAACTTGCAAAGAGATGCGGTGAATCCCCTTAGGGTTTCACAAAAAATATCTAAAAACCAAAATAACAACTATGAAGAAGTTAGTGTTGGAGAAATTATCATTTTCGGCACACTAGTTCAATGGGAGTTAACTGACTAGTTCTATTTTAGATTTTCTATTTTATATCATCACTATTATGTTATTATGCATGCATGCATTCTGTTATTATGCAATGTTATGTCATATATATGAGTGTATTACACTCATTCATTGTATCATATTGATCATCATCTATGTATCAATCATCAACTCATTGGAGTAGTGTGAATATATTTTATCATTATTCCATATTGAATCTCTCTTCCTTTCTTAATAAGATTTGTTTGTACTTGTTTTAGCTAGATCTCATGTGCAGGTTTCAATGAAACATTGACATGCTATCAAATCTATGCTGCTTGGAGCAAGCCAGACAAGCCAAAGAATAAGGAAATGCAAGTTTTGGCGAGCGAATCTATGTAACACACATGGTCGCACCCTCTCCCTATTGAAAGGAGCGATCATCGCACCTAAACTAACAAAATTTTCAAATTTTGGGTTGGTTGCACCCTAGACACTAGAAAAGGGCGACCAGGTGTTAGCGTCGGAAGTCACTCCTGGATTGCAGCAGGAGCAGAGCCTGACACCCATCAGTTTAATGTCACGATTTGTTATAAAGGGGTGATCAAATGGAAGGATACTCAGAACAATATCGTCTCAACTCTGAAACTAGGCCAGGCATGCATGGGCAAATGAGGTCTTAGATAAACTTCAAACAGTGAGTTGTAATAAAAGGTGAGCAGGGGGGAGATTTGTATGAGAAGAGTGCGAAGGTCTGTCATAAACATCAGGTTTCTAATAGACTGGAGAAGAAAGCATCCAAATGCAAGATCCTTTTACATTCAAACACGGAAGACCGGAGAATACAATAATGTAACAACAAATCCTTTATCATAACATAACTGCAAAAATCCATGCGAATCATTCGATCATGAACTCTCTGGTATGAGACGAAAACATAGACGGAGTAAGAAAATTGTTTGTCATAAAACAAGAAATCTCAGATACAGATGCATAACTAGGAAACCAGAATAGTCATTAAAACTTTACAATCGGGAGCTTTGCTCTACCATCGATCCTTTACAAAATGGAAAAAATGCCTACATATAGCCAAAACAAAACAACAGCAGTGGAAAAGAGAAGCTGCATTAAAAAACTTTGCATCTGCATGGCTTCTGAAAGTCTGCGCATGCAGACTCTGGATGATCGCACACTTATGACAGACGCAATGGGACTCCTGACTATCCTGCAGTGGTTTGACAGACGCAATCTCCGTCAGGAAGGACTATCAGTATGCTTGTACACTTGGTCCTTTCTTGGCCTTCTATTTATGGAAGAAGAGGACGTTCAACCACCTTCAAGGCAATAATAACTGCTTCCTTGGGATTGGGAACGACCTCGGTCAACTCTTCCCTCTGGGACGTGGAAGACCCCTCGTGCTGCCACCTGGAATAGTTGGACAGTCTGATGGATAAGGCATGGAGGAACTGGCACACTTGACGCGGAAGGGGAAAGGGAGGTGATGGCGTCAACACTGTGAGGGTGAGATGAGATGTGATGAGGTGGTAGAAGATAAGAGGGTCTAAGGATGGGTGCGGTAGCGAAAGGCTGTCATGGAAGGGAGCGAGACAGATGGCAGGGGACAAGGAGGCTCAGAAGGTGAGTGGATGATGAGATGGGGGGAGGGACCACATGGACCAAAAGAGGGAAGGTGGACAGATGTTGGAGGATGAGGAAGGGATAAAGGGAGCGAGCCTCATCGCATGGCCAGGAGGAGAACAGATGGCAAGGGGAAGGATGGTACAAAAGATGACACAACAGGAAAGGGGCCCACGTTGGTTAAAAGTAGAAAGACAGAAGGCTTCGGAATACAATCTACTCCGCTAATCTGGGCGCTCTAATCACAGCCATCAGAGAGATGAGTCCCTGATTCCGGACCCCCCCCCCTCCTCTTAAAGGTAGAAAGGCGGGGGGGTCTAGAATCACCTTGCGTGCCACTGATCCAGGTGCTCTAATCGCAGTTGTTGAAGAGGTGCGCCCTCGATTTCAGACCCCCCCCCCTCCGCTTAAAGGTAGAAAGGCGGGGGGACTCCGGAATCCAATGTGCGCCGTTGATCTGGGAACTCTAATCCCTGCCGTTCAGATCTGATTTCTATTTAAACACAGACGCATTTTCATCCCGAACTTAGGACAAGTGGGTTTTTTACCCATTCCTTTGCATTTTACCCCCCTTTAAGTCCAATGCACCCGAGTTTCATTGATGGATGGATGGCTGAGAGGACCTCGGTGCTTCCAACATGAAAATCCCAAATGGCGCCACTCGTGGCTCAGCTATTGCGCCGCGTGTCCTCCATTACCAGGCTCGCTTGACGTGACTAGGTGCTAGGACCATAGGCTTAGCTTCAAAGGCGCTTGTCGGTGTTGCGGGGTTCGGGGTTTCGAGATGTGAGATGCCGATGGACTTTTACCCTTCGAATTCCTGAATGCCAATATGTCGACGTGACTAGATCTTGCGCCATGCGTCACTGGATCAGATGACCCAGATTTAGTCTTGAAATATAGGTGCTTTCTTTGAAACTATATATCAGTTAAATTGGTAGCCTCGATATCCCGATGACCGTTGATCTGTTCCTATGGATGAATCTGGGCCGTTGACAACGTAACTTCACCCGCTCATTTGATTGGAAGCTGTAAAATGAGATTTTTCCATGCTGTGCTCGGGCGCTTCTCGTGTAACTTGCAGAGCCAAATGCTCTCGAGCCCAAGACAAGAATTATCGCTAACATTAGGCTCCATGGGGGATAGAGTCATCCCTTTGATGCTCTAAGAACTCATTCTGCAGCTTCAGTGCCTTGCTGTTGGGCTATGGAGTCATGCTCAAAACATCCTGCTGCTGAAAATACAGGCCGAAAAATAAAAGTAAAAAAATAAAGCTACATGCTCAAAGGAGCTTATTTATATACAGTCCTAATGCTAGTAAAATATTTTGCATGGGCTAGGTGAAAGAAAACTTCCACCATAGCCATTCAAGAAGCTTCCTGGATAGAAGCTCCTTCCTCCTGTCGATGATCACCAGCAGATAGTGTAACCATGACAGCAGAACGACTACACTCTTCAACTTCTCCTGACAGGGTGAATTTGATATGGAATACGGCGGCTCCAAGGCATAAAGGATATGCCACTCCATGTATTCGTCGACAGGGTCATAGAATGAGTGGTGAATTTCGGAAAATTGGTGACAGGAAGCCTCCTCTGCTACAAAATTGCTCACATGCGACCGAATATGTCTGATAAGCATAGGTGGGTGGATAACTTAAGTAGGCTCATTGATCTCAGGCAGTGGTTTCTTGCTGACTGGCTCTGGAATGAAATATGTGCTCAGCTACTCTTCTATTTCTTCCTCGTCTTCTCTGTGCACTCCCCCATCTTGTAAAAAAGGAACGGCCTCGCAATCCTTCCTTTCAATCCCAAATGTAAATACATCATGGGATATCTCATGAAGGAAGAAAGAACAATCCTCTTCCACAATGGATTCTTCGTTTAATTCTGAGATAGCAGGCTCATCGGGGGCAGATGCTAACGCGTCCAAGAAATCTTCAATAATATCTTCAAAAGAGCTGCTTAGATCATCTTCCTCGAAGACTGGAAAATCCTTTTTGCTGCCTTAAGATTCCAATTTTTCACACTGGGGAGTGGGGAATATCGCCTGCACCACTAGTTCACTCAGAGCGCCATCCTCCTCCCTAGGAACTTCGTCACTCTCATAGCCCCCCCCCTGCTGCAGACGAATGGGGAGGAGAAAGGATGGAGCTCTGATTCAGGTCCTCAGGATTATCCTCATAGCCTACGTCCAAAACAGCTTCATTCGGTATAGAGTTGTGGTATCCCTCACTACAGTTATGACAAACTAACACAGAGGGATGAAAATCTTGGTAATAGGCGATGAAAGTTGCATGAAACTCCGAGAGTGAAGAAATGCTAGCAGGGGGTAAAGAATGATACCATTTACGCGCATCCCTTGCTAACGAGAACATGAACATTTTCAATAATACATCCTCATGATGTATCTCCCATTGATGCATGAGTTCATGAAACTCACTGAGGTGCTGAGCAGGGTTGTCATCTTCACGCTTTCCAAATATGGGAAAATAATCGCCCCATTCATTCGGAGAGGGGACAACATTAGGAAAACCAGGAATAGTAGAAAAATTAAAAGGAGCAAACCTGCGAGCAAGTATTTTCTTCATATCGAACCAGTGGAGTCGCCAATCGATCCTTGAACCATGGAGTCGCCAGGTGAAAGATGTGCAGCTCTGAATGTGTCTGGTCCTTGTTCACCATCAAAGGCTAGATCCTAACGTTGTCGTTACCCTCGGAAGCTTCTCATGCTGAGAAAGCAGCTGCTGAAACCTTCTCGAGAAAGCTCCTTAGGGTCAGCTTTTAGGTGTGCTAACAATAGTCACAGCTGAAACAATGATGTGGAAACAATGGAGTCGCCACAGTGGAGTCACTAGGTGCACAGTAGCAATCTTTAAGGGCTCTGATGTCTGATGCACCTTCAGAATCATAGGCTCAATGTCGTTCTGCCCAGGGAAAATATTCAACTTTGTCCCCGACAACGGCACCAGAAATGTTAGCGTCGGAAGTCACTCCTGGATTGCAGCAGGAGCAGAGCCCGACACCCATCAGTTTAATTTCATGATTTGTTATAAAGGGGTGATCAAATGGAAGGAAAATCAGAACAATATCGTCTCAACTCTGAAACTAGGCCAGGCATGCATGGGCAAATTAGGTCTTAGATAAAATTCAAACAGTGAGTTGTAATAAAAGGTGAGCAGGGGGAAGATTTGTATGAGAAGAGTGCGAAGGTCTTTCATAAACATCAGGTTTCTAAAAGACTGGAGAAGAAAGCATCCAAATGCAAGATCCTTTTACATTCAAACACGAAAGACCAGAGAATACAATAATGTAACAACAAATCCTTTATCATAACATAACTGCAACAATCCATGCGAATCATTCGATCATGAACTCTCTCGTATGAGACGAAAACATAGATGGAGTAAGAAAACTGTTTGTCATAAAACAAGAAATCTCAGATACAGATGCATAACCAGGAAACCAGAATAGTCATTAAAACTTTACAGTCGGGAGCTTTGCTCTACCATCGATCCTTTACAAAATGGAAAAAATGCCTACATATAGCCAAAACAAAACAACAACAGCGGAAACAAGAAGCTGCATTAAAAAACTTTGCGTCTGCATGTCTTCTGATAGTTTGCGCATGCAGACTCTGGATGATCGCGCACTTATGATAGATGCAATGGGACTCCTGACTGTCCTGTAGTGGTTTGACAGACGCAATCTCCGTCAGGAAGGACTATCAGTCTACTTGTACACTTGGTCCTTTCCTGGCCTTCTATTTATGGAAGAAGACGACGTTCAACCACCTTCAAGGCAATAATAATTTCTTCCTTGGGATTGGGAATGACCTCAGTCAACTCTGCCCTCTGGGACATGGAAGACCCCTCGCGCTACCACCTAGAACAATTGGACAGTCTGATGGATAAGGCATGGAGGAACTGGCACGCTTGACGCGGAAGGGGAAAGGGAGGTGATGGCATCAACACTGTGAGGGTGAGATGAGAGGTGATGAGGAGGTAGAAGATAAGAGGGTCTAAGGATGGGTGCGGTAGCGAAAGGCTGTCATGGAAGGGAGAGGGACACATGGCAGGGGACGAGGAGGCTCAGAAGGTGAGTGGATGATGATATGGGGGGAGGGACCACATGGACCAGAATAGGGAAGGTGGACAGATGTCGGAGGATGAGGAAGGGCTAAAGGGAGCGAGCCTCATTGCACGGCCAGGAGGAGAACAGATGGAAAGGGGAAGGATGGTAGAAAAGATGACACGACAGGAAAGGGGCCCATGTTGGTTAAACGCAGAAAGACAGAAGGCTCTGGAATACATTGTGTGCCGCTGATCCGGGCGCTCTAATCACAGCCGTCGGAGAGATGTGTCCCCGATTTCAGACCCCCCCCCCCTCCGCTTAAAGGTAGAAAGGCGGGGGGACTCTGGAATCCAATGTGCGTCATTGATCTGGGCACTCTAATCCCTGTCGTTCAGATCTGATTTCTATTTAAACACAGATGCATTTTCATCCCGAACTTAGGACAAGTGGGTTTTTAACCCATTCCTTTGCATTTTACCCCCCTTTAAGTCCAATGCGCCCAAGTTTCATCGATGGATGGACGGCTGAGAGGACCTCGGTGCTTCCAACGTGAAAATCTTGAATGGCCCCACTCGTGGCTCAGCTATTGCTTTGCGTGTCCTCCATTACCAGGCTCGCTTAACATGACCAGGTGCTAGGACCATAGGCTTAACTTCAAAGGTGCTTATCGGTGTTTCGGGGTTCGAGGTTTCGAGATGTGAGATGACGAGGGACTTTTACCCTTCGAATTCTTGAATGCCAATATGCCGACGTGACTAGATCTTGCACCACGCATCACTGGATCGGACGACCCAGATTTAGTCTTGAAATATAGGTTCTTTCTTTGAAACTATATATCGGTTAACTTGGTAGCCCTGATATCCCGATGACCATTGATCTATTCTTATGGAGGAATCGGGGCCGTTGACAATGTAATTTCACCCACTCATTTGATTGGAAGCCATAAAACGAGATTTTTCCATGCTGCGCTCGGGCGCTTCTCGTGTAACTTGAAGACCCGAATGCTCTCGAGCCCAAGACAAGAATTATCGCTAACACCAGGACACTCCCAATACATTGGAAAAGGGAAATGAACCAAAACTGATTGCTACGTCTCTTAAGGGGAGTTGTGACCACCTCTAAAAACACCTTTTTTTTCCAGTGATTTCTTCGAAAATATTCACGTTTTGAGGAAACGACTCGTGAGAGAAGTAAATAAACTGATTCTGCAAGTGATTTTTCAACCATTTGGAGAAATTCCTTACCGTTTGCTCAAAAAGTAAGACAAAATATCACCTCTTGAAACTGATTCAAATTTTCCACTTAAAGTGCCCTTTTTGCATTGATTTCTCAGTTTTTCACTTGCACATTGAGAGTAAAATTTTAGGCGTTCTCAGACATAGTGGGAGAGATGGACACAACACCTATTTTATAGTCAAACTTGGTTGTAATCCTCACACCATACAATTATTTTGATTGGAATCCCAAGGAATAATTCCAACTCAGAAGGAAAGGACTATACAACTTGACGATGGGGACATAAACAAAACCTACATGGGCAATTGAGAAGATGAGATGGGTGAACTGAAAGAATGAAGCCACGAGACTTGTTCTTGAATTGATTTCAACTAATCTATGGTTTCATTTTGACGCATGCAAGACTCCAAACAAGATCTGGACTACCTTGGAAAGTTTGTTTGGAAAGCAGGATGAGATGAGAGGTCATATGTTTGAGGTAGAGTTGAATACTTTGGATCCTAAAACTTTTGATAATATACAATATTTATTTACTAAGTTTAAATATTTAATATTGATCTTAGCAACTTGTGGTATTGATAAGTCTAAACAAGTGGACCAAATTATTCTAACAATCTTGGACAATCTAGGACCATGATATGTTTTCAATGTTTCCACTTTCCATTCATGCAGGTATCTGATGGGAAAAAATTGAAAGATGCCTACCATGGATTAGTTCATTGATTCTCTCACACATGAGTAGGAAAAAATCATTTAGATGGGCATAATCAAGGGTCCCAAAGAACATGCACTCACCATGCATAATGGAAAAGGATCATCGAAACAAAACAAGAAGGAGAAATACAATGAGAAGGAGGGATAGTCCAAACCATTCAACGATTCTTTAAGTTCCAAAGATTCTTCATATTCCAATAAGAAGAAGAAGGAAAAGTTGTGCACTTACTGCAATAAACCGAATCACAAAGAATCCACATGCATGAAGAAACAAATCGATCTTATGGCACATGCACTTCAACAGAACAACCTTGGAAACTTCATTCTAGAGGGAGTCAAGAAGCAGAAGGAAGAATATCCTGCTCCTAATAAAGGTAATCACCATGCTCTTGTTGCAATTAATTCCTCATTTTATTCATGGATTATAGATTCTGGTGCATCCCATCATATGGCAGTGAAAGAGGAAGTTTTCTCTTCATTGAGGTCATGCTCAAGACCCCCTATTCTCATGGGGGATGATACTCCAGTGGCAGTAGCACGAGAGGGAAGAGTGTAACTCTATAATGGTAGTTTTGAGAATGTTTTACATGTTCCAAATATTTCTATGAATCTGCTCTTAGTTTATCAGATCACTTAGAAAGGTAAAAAGGTTGAATTTACATCATATTCAGTTTATGTACTTAACATGCATGACAATTCCATCATTGCAATTGGATAGGCGGATCACATGTCAAGGTTGTATAAATTCACTAAGTTTTTTTACGATGACTCATATTTTCTACTTACACATAAGGAGAGTACTTTGCATGCACCTCCAGTGCAACATGTAGATACTCTTGTGCTTCCATCAGCTTCAGACATTAGATATAATTACATACACTCAGATTTTGTACATAGAAATAGGTAGGTAGTACATCCAGATAAGAAGCCAGCACTAAAGCTTCAACAGATTCCCAGTAAGGCACAGTTCACACTTCAAGAAACAAGTATCCTTGAGGGAATCCATTGGATTCGAGGAGGACTGGATCTCAACATAAGGATCCTTCTCATTTACTCTCATCTTCTAAACTTATGATGCCCATACCTTTCTATATGGTTCAATATATTGATCCACAGACCTACAATAAGGCTATGGGATATCCATTATGGAAAAAAACCATGGAGAAGGAGTATGATTCACTCCTAGAGAATCAAACTAGCAATATGGTTCCACTTCCACCAGAAAGAAATATTTTCAGGTGCATATGGGTCCACAAGATCAAGAGGTATAAGGCTAAACATGTTTCCAAAGGACTTCATTAGATCCATAAATATTTCTACGTCTTCACGAAGACTTTCAATGAGCATAAGTTTCATACTTTGTGGGATCGTCTTGGATTGAAGAACACGATTTCCTAGCAACTTCCTTTTCTTCTTTTGATGCATTGTCTTTTGAGGGGGGGTTTGGTTCCCACGTGGTTTTCCCTCTTTCCTCATTTTTATTCAGTGTTAATTATTTGCATTGTACATGAGTACCTAATATGGTCTAGTAGACAGGACTAATTTTTAGTCCATAGTGATGTTCAGGGGGGTGTTGGAGAAATCACTATTTTCGACACACTAGTTAAGTGAGAGTTAATTGACTAGTTCTATTTTAGACTTTCTATTTTAGATCATCAGTATTATGCTATTATGCATACAAGCATTCTGCTATTATGGAATGTTATGTCCTATATATGAGTGTATTTCACTCATTCATTGTATCATATTGATCATGATCTATGTATCAATCATCATCTCATTGGAGTAGTGTGAATATATTCTCTCATTCTTCCATATTGAATCTCTCTTCCTTTCTTGATAAGCTTTGTTTGTACTTGCTTTAGCTAGATCTCCTATGCATGTTTCGATGAAACATTGACACTTAGGAGATAAATTTCACCATCAGAAAGTGTTATATATCCTTTATAAACAATCCAAAAATGAAATATAAGCTAGGGCAGGGTTGGAATCCACCTTTTAGGGTTAAACCCTA
>JASDQU010191103.1:0-13583 GCA_032191745.1 Picea mariana
TTCTGGTATTGCTTTGATCAAATTCCAGTTTTATATATGGTGGATTCGCCAAGTGAAAGATAGAATAATCCTTACTTATGCATTCAATATTTGTTCACCATCAAAGATAGAAATTTAACTTGTCATTTTCCTAGGGAAAAATAACTTTGTTTCTTCGATCCCCGACAATGATGCCAAAAAGATGTTGTTCCTAAGATTAAACTTAATGCTCAAAGAGTAATGTCAGGCATCAAGAAAGTTTTCAAGAGAATGTTTTTGAAGATTGATTTTCCTATCTTTAGTTATATGATAAAAGATCCTTAAATGAAATTAACAATAGGGTAGCATAAAGGTCATGTTTCATCTTTGAGTCACAATTGTAATATCGAATGGTGTGGGGGAAAATCACAAAACTGTTAAAAAAATAAAGGCATCAATTGCATAATAATCTCACTTTGTTGGAGTGGAAGAAAATATTTAGCGCATCCTTGAACAAAGTATAAAGTACAGTAATTTATACAGCTTGCAGGTCTTGTTTTACTCACAGTAAATACAGAGGAAAAACTGCTCACTCAACAAATTACTGCTATAATACGATTACAATATTCGTGATACTAAATTGAAATCGAACATTAATCAAGGAATTTGCATAAAGAAATGTTGAAATATGGAAATACAAAAGAAACACATATCCCAAACTGAACAGAATTTGGAATCTATGCCTGCACTTGTATTAATACTCAAAACAAGAATTTTTTCTCTTACATTTGGAAAGAAGCAGCCATTATTAGATCTTGGATCTATGTATTTATACAAAACTATCACAACTCAAAATGGTTGGACTTTTTATAATAAAAATAACAAATATTTGAAATAATACTACAGTTCATAGAAAATGATAAGCTTTGTTGGCATTCTCTTCTATCTCTTCGTCTGCTGGCAGAAACACTTCTTTTCCCCATTCATTTAGGCAATACACCTCTATCGTCTGGTCTTCTTAATAATTCGGAATAATGTCTTAGCCATTGTATTCCTGTTTCCATGTGCGCCTCCAGCAATGTTTAGTAATGCAATGACATTTACCTACTGACAACTGTTATTGATTTTCCATGCTCGATGCATTGGTTACATCTATCTAAAAATTCCACCACCAACCTTGATGCCTCTATTGTTTCGTTGACCTTGAAAGTGTATAACTTTCTCTCTACCCGAAGAAAACTTTCTTATATCATTTTCACCACCTGAGCTATGGTCCGGGACAATGAACTTGGGTTCACTAGCCATTTATTGATCTTAAGAAGATTGATTTGGCTCATTTCCTGAATGGCTTCCAAAGTTTCTTCTTTGTTCTTTCTAGAATTATGTTGGTTCATTCCAATATCTATTTTCCCTAGGGCCTCCGCGATACTGCTTCCCTCAAAATCAATTAGTTTTTTATCTAACGATGATAACGCTTCTTGGAAAGCATCCTTCACCTCCAGGTCCAATATCTTTCTCTCTACCAAATTCATTTCCCACACCTTCAGGGCCATATCACCTCTTATTTGTTCAGAATGAGAAAGCCAAGGAAAATTAGGGACATTATCTTTATGTGCCAATATGATGGATTCTTCAAAATTATCTCAAGCCGAGTAACATTCTCTTTCCTTAATATATACATCCTTCAGAGAAAGGTCCATAGCCTGGTAGCATTTCTGGATAGCATCGACCTTCATAAAAATATCCCGCTGGGTTGTTCCAATCTCTCGTTTATTTCCAATGCTTGAATTTTGAATGCCCAAGTGTCTATTGAGGTACTTTCGGTCACTTTCAATTTGGCCTGCAGGTTTCTTGTAAATTTATCATGCTGAGTGATTAGACCCTCGTTGGCCTGTGACTTTCGATGAAGCTCCTCGGGGTTAGCTTGTAGCTATTGGATTTGATGTCGGTCATGAGATCTGATTTTCTCAAAGTATTGGCTCATATTATTTTTTACAGCTTGTTCCCTGACTAGTAATTTATCTTTCAACTTCCCCACTAATAGCCTCTTCTATCTTAGTTGTTCTACCAAATTCTCCATTGACCATTATTTGCAGTGACAAAGGCAACCAATGAACCTGCAACTTCTTTCGTGAATTGTGAATCATCGCGATCATTTATGTCATACACCATCCTCTGCCTTTTGGATATTTCTCCATCCTTCTGGTGCGATTCTCTTTTGACGATGACCCTCCATTTCTTCCTAAAGAAGAAATCTGAAGGAGGAATCTCTTCGGGAAAGATTGGGGTAAGATCACTTACAAAATTGATTTTGGAACTAAGATTTTCAAAGCTTGATTATAGAGGAGTCAATGATTTAATAGGGGTACCTATTTCTATAGACTGTTTTTGCTCTATTGTATTAGCAACAGATGTGGCTGGTTTCGAAGGAGATGCACCCTATCCTTTCTTTAGGAAGGCTTCGAGTTGAGTCATTGCCAGGGGCCTAATGGACTTGATAATGAAACTTCCAATTGTTGAGTCAAATCTTCAGAGCTCTTTTGGGTTTCCTCCATATTACATTTCTAGAGGACCCAGGCTCAAAACCTGGAGGCATAGATTCTTGTGCAGGAGAAGTGTCTTTTTGCAAACTATTTCGCCCGTGTCTTTGGAAACTTAGGAAGCCCGCCTGTTGATCCGAGGGCAGGGTTTGGAACCTGTTATGTACTTCTTCAGAAGACCTAACTCCCCTGAATATTTTGTCATATGGAGAGTCTTTGTGCACATATATTTTCATATTGAATTGGGCCAGGTGGTTCTCTATGATCTTGTGCGGGTCATGCTTTTTGAATTCAATGTCAACCGATTTGACATAATTTAGAGCTGCAACCTCTACTTTAGAGTGACCAAAATCTAGTAATTAAAACATGTCGACCTGGATAGGAAAGGTCGACCATACCTTCTTTTGGGCTTCCTTCAACTCCTTGCTGATGCCCCCCATTACGATCTGGTAAGCTACTTCCCTACACACTAGCCATTCTGGAAAAAACAAGGGATAGCATGGGGTGAAACTGAGCATCCAAAAACCCTGATATAAGAGAAGTTTTCTTCAATGAACCAATCTGCTAGTTTGCCCAGATTTCCCATGATCCTCTCTGAAATTTGAGGAGATGGGTGACCATATAGGGCCATATGAACAGGTACTAACACATGGTGACATATTTCATAAAATAAATCTTTGGCCTTGTCCTCCCATAAATTAGAATGATAAAATTGAATAGGTTTTGCACTGGTTGGGGTCCAACTCCAATTTATCAGTGGGAAAGGAGTCATGAAACATATAGAGTCCATGACATATGCAGACATATAGAAAGGGGTGGGATGCCCCTTTGATATCTCCATTTTGTATTCAGTAATTTCTTTGGCCATGTTGTCTGACAACATTTTAGCCTAGTTAAAAGTGTATCCCTCAGACACCTCATGCATGATAGATACCTATCCCACAGGGAAATGAGTATGAATCTTATTTTCAAACAACCTATAGATCATCATGGCTATGTAAATCATGTGAACGTCCAATGATGTTGTGGCATACACACCATGATTGTCGACCCTGAATTTCTCTGGGTTCCCCCACCAGGATCTAATTATATTGGGGTAACTCTTGTCGTACTATATAGATTTATTCTGCTCAAACTCCAACATAAATGCAACATTATAATTATACTTAGGATCGAGAGAGAACTTATACATTACTCTGATGTGTTCTGGTCGGAAAGAACCAACGACAACCTTCTGGTGGTTGATGATGCTCCTGGTTTGGATGTCAATGTTTTCCAAGGCCCAACTGATCATATCATTACACTACATGAGTCTCATTCATGCAACTATCTTGTGTAGCTATGATTGGGCTATATATCTGAGTTTAGCTTCGTGAGTATCGTCCACTTCATCTCCATAATATTCTGGGCAGTTTATAATCTCATGCTCCAGAACCACGAACACCTGTGTCCAATATTTAACAAATTCTATAGCTCACGGCGTAGTGTCTGACAGAACGCCCACATTAGGATTTGAACCCTCACCAGCCACATCATATTTATTCATCATCTTCCATGGTGCCATGATATCGAGAGAACAGAACGAGGTTACCTATTCCAAAGGAATTGTGTGATATTCTCAATTAGATAAAATTTGCTACTTTGTGGAAGGTGAAAATGAAATTTAAAATTGAAGCATTTTTATTCACATCAGATGCATTGATTCTAGTATACCTTTACTGACGAAAAAATTACTAACTTTAATGGAAATTCTACCTGGTGATCTGCAATCTACATTAAAAATCATTATCATTGATTTGTCATAAATGTCATTAATATTCGACAGTTCGTGTTTGGGAAATTTAGATGGGACAGAGTGAGGATTATATGAATGCCGAATCCGCGAAGGTTAATATTTGGATAATCATCTTTTAACACATTAATTAATCATATTTAACATGAAGTGTTTCAGAAATTCAGACTTCAGGAATTTTAGGATACGATGAGGGATAAATGTTCGAACTCCGAAGTGAGAAATCATTAATTAACTCTTGACCATGACTAACTTAATTAATTAAATTTTAACACTTCGACATTTTATAACTTCAGTGATTTGTGAATTAGTTCTTTGTTATATTTCCAAAGGGTCATCTCCTGAAATGACATGTCATAGATGACGTTGTTCTAGATGATGCGTTGAGAAAAGGGAGGTGCCACTTGTTACTTGAAATCGTATGAATATTCAAACGAAAATGTCAGAAATGGTTGCCCCATGTCAGTTCAGGGATGACTCAAAAGATACACGTGTACTACGACTCGTGTCCTTTACAAGATTAGGAGAGTGATGAATATATACTTTCAGGTTTCAGGACTTTTGTCGTCAATACTTATCGAAACATCCGAAACATGAAGCTTTGGAGCGACCTTTAGTGATTTACATCTTTAACAATTAGGCGGCTCCAAAACTCCAAAGAAGTTATGGTCGTTCAATTAAACAGAAAAGATTCATCAATGGTAGATATCATGCCCGCCTTATTACTGATTAACCAGAACTGAATTTGATTTAAAATTCAAAAGTTCTTTTCTAAGTTATTTTTTTGGGGAAAGATTATAATTTCATGAAGTAGAGAATGCAAAGCTCAAATTTCAGGATTATATGTGTTCCAACACTAGGAATGATCCTTGCCAGGGTGTCATTCCCATCGTAACATAGTAGTCTTTTCTAGAACAAGTTTAGTATTTGTTCTTTCTTGTGCTCGTAAATACATGAGAATAGGTTACCAAGTATACTTATATCTCTTTTTTTGACTCGTAAAATCTATACAAAAAAAAGAACTCTTTGGAGTTTCCTTTAAGCTCTTTTTTTACTCCCTAAACATGAAAAGATTTCCGAGTGATGTTTCTTCCTTTCACACTCGTTAAAAGGTTTGAAAAGGAATATTTTAAGTGGTAGTTTATCTCTTTTTCGACCTCGATACTAATTACAAAAAAACACTACTCTAATCAAGCATGATTAGAAGTGTTCTCCCCTATATTGTTTTACACTTTATTCAGGCTTGGGAGACTAAATTTATGAAAAATTCATTCATGGAGTTGTCTTTAAGTTCTTTTTAGACTCTCTAAACATGAAAAATCATCGATTTTACCTTATTTGGGCTCGTAAAATTATGCATTGAAGGACCTATGTGAGTCAAATCTCCATGACCCATACAAGGCCAAGCCCATCCTTCAGGTTCATTAAACATATGTCAAGGGATGCATCTAAAGGATGAGCTATATCGAGCATCTGTTATCCTCCTCAAGCTCATTAAAAAAGAAAGAGTTACTCATCTATCTGGATGGAGGGGAAATTGAAGGAAGTGGGTAAATTTCTTTGGAATCTTTTATGGCAGCTATTGTCACCCTTGAACATGGCACTTGTTTGTGTCTCGTCCTACAGTTGGTTAATTTGCTTGTCTTTGAGTCGTACCAATTCTATGTGTAATCAAATTTTTTTGTTCCAGTCGAAGAGTGATCTTATTTACCATCACATTATGTTATTGGTATTTTTCGAGTCAATGATGTCGTCAATTGTCATGATTCATAATGTTCAAGGGAAGTTTCACTTCAAACCATCAATTTGCAATATTATCGATTTCCATTTCCTGTGTTATTTAATACTCATTCGATCCACCATCTCACATCATGTTCCTGTTTCATTTTTGTGTTGATGATGGGGGATACATCAAGGCCCTCCTTCGATGAGTCTCTTCCCATCAAATTCAACACATTATCTAGGAATTAGACTTAGAAACTAGTTAGTACCTTGGGACCTATATGCCTCAATGGAAGGCCTCGTCTCTTTTGACAATGGGTTTACATCATTGACCTATGATTGGATGATTCCACGAATGTTCAACATCAACTCATTTATTCACAATCGCTGGAATCTACTTAAGGTACCTTGAGAGTCATTGTCTTAATTGGTGATTTACCTCACACTTGTTAATGATAAACCTCAATGACTAATAATCAAGTGGTTTCTACCATGTTCGACACCAAGTCATCTATTCACATGGTTATATTTGTACTGCATCGGGATCGAGACGAAGACCCTGAGTTAGGTGCTAGATTTGTTATGTGCTTTGCCCATGTTGTGATGGAGATTATTTGAGCATGTAAAATATTTCATTACAATCACCATGCTGACAATATTACTGATATATATATATATATATATATATATTATCACAGAGATCCACATTGTATTAATCCATGGCTATGTTTTGTCATCTTGTAGCTCCATTGTGTATTTTTCATGGTTGCGATCATTTCATATCATGGTGGTATGGATCCACATTGTATCTCCGGTGGCCATTGTTAGAAAGTAATGGATGTTCTCTCTTAACCATAGACAATATAGCAATATTGTCACCCAACCATAGGCTGAAGCAACCCCCGAGCACCTTAACCTTGACAGAGAATGATTCTGGAAGAAAACCAATAGCCAACCACGACTAATAAATAAGTATAAACAAGATTGATTAGAAAGTCCAACCATAACCAACACAAATTTTGAGCCTAAACCAGGAAACCAGACTGCAGCAGCTACCGGCTACAGCTGCTCCCAATACTTGCACAATAGATCAGCTCCTGTAGTGATCACTTCTTCCTAGATGCAATTCTGATCAGTGTGTACAAAATGAGGTCTGGCCACTTGTATTTATACTGTGTCCTGAGCTGTCTGGGCTGAATTCTCATTCTGGAGACTAAATACTTAATATTAATTATTTCCTTGAGCCGACTTGTCTTCTAGAGTTATGTTCAACACTTTAGGGTTACTTCTTGCTTCCCAGAATATTCTATTCTTGTTAGGGTTACACGTGGAGGTAAATACCTCCCACAGATACCATAATATCAACACTTCCTCCTAGCTAGGGAGGTATTGAAGGCAATGGTCTTGAGCACAAAGATACCATTGAACCGATAGTATTATCATAGTCATATAGACTATCTCATGATTAGATCACGAGCACCATCATCACTATCAGTTTCATCTGCCAATGTCAACTTCATCATCTCTCAAAACATACTTCATATGAGTAATCGAACATGATGCTGAATAAGTCACTCACTCCAAAGGAGTGATACAAGGACCATTCTTCTAATCTGGACATACGTCCTAGAATAATGACTATCCCAACATATGCTAAAATATGTGCCATGGATTACAGAGACCATTCTTATATAAATGTCAATCTAGGAATATTTTCTAATCAAGTCATAGATATCTGTCTCAACCTATATGCCTTAGGAAATATCGGTCCTGAACCATTTTTCCTAATCTGGCCACAATCTGTGCCTTAGGAAAAATACTAGTCCATGTCATGTCAAAAAACTGTCACCCTGGACTATTCTCTTTAGAGAGAATACCTGTCTACTAACAATTTGTTTTGTCTAGACCATTCTCTTCCTGGAGAATGTTTGTCCACAAGCACACTGACAATTCATCTAGTGGATAATCATTTTCAACACTATTGATGGTATACATGGTAATCAGAGCAATGCCATTCAATATAACACAACTGTTTCTATCCATAATAGTACACAACTACAATCCAGTGGAACACTACCACACCAAGTAGCACACAACTACTTAATCATTGACACATAGTCACAACTAGTGGAACACATCATTACCATACATCTATTGTCCAGAGACATACAATCTCCATAGAAATTATATCATCGGATATCAACCTGCATAGAAAAATAATGTCATAATATAAGATGAATCATCTGGGCCATTCTTCCACTCACATTTGTGAGATCTGGAAGATAATCTGCCCTCAATAATGTAAAACAATAGTCATGAGCTACTGGACTATTCATCTTAAACATAGAAGAATAATTGTCCTGATTTTTGAGTCTGGACCATTCACCTATCTGGGCCATTCCTCTGGCACTAAACAAAGTGAAACCTGGAGAGAATGAGTCTGCCCTAGGGAATGCCTGTCCCTGATTGCTAAACTTGGACCATTCACCTATCTGGGCCATTCCTCCAGCACTAAAAAAGGTGCAACCTAGCGAGAATGAATCTTCCCTAGGGAATGACTGTCTGGACCATTTCCTAAGGAAATGACTGTCTTGCACCAACCTCCAAAATAGACCATTCTTAGAAACTTCTCACAATGGTGAGATTCAAAAGAATGGCTGTCTGACAAGGAGGACCAGTCTTCTTGACCACTACTGAGAGTGACTGCCAAGAAGAGAAACTGTCCTAGACCATTTCCCCATGCTAGCCACACGGGGAATCATTATCTATGATACATCAACAATCCATCGAACCATTTTAATTATGAAAATGACCATTCGATCTGGACCATTTTCCGAACTGAAAAATGCTTGTCCATTAGAAATCTCAAACCACTTTTCGAACTGGAAAGGAACTCCTCACCCTGGACCATTTTTCAAACTTGAAAAATGATTGTCCATAAATCAATAGCACATCAGTGCTCCCTCCCAACCTGGGAGTCATATATTCCCTTTTAATAAGTAATTTGTCTCCATAAGCTTCAACTTGTTTCTTGATTATGCAAACTCTCTCATCTTGGATAGAGGCTTTACCAAAATGTCTGCTATCTGCTCATCTATGGAGATAGATATTGGATAATCACTTCTCTTTTCTAGACTTCATCACAGAGAATGTAATGCTCAATTTCAATGTACCTTGGTCTTTCTGGAACACTGGTTTTCTTTGAAGACTTCATATAGCACTGATCATTATAGTATACCATAGTTGGATTCAACTCTTTTGTTTCCTTCTATCTCATAACATCGTGGAAAGGCTCAAACTAGAACATATCCAAGTGGTACTTCTTTTGTCATCATGAGAGTTTGTCATGGATTAGAAAACCATCATCCTGGGCTTCTAAGTAACCATTTTGACAAAATATCTCTATTATAGAAAGTTTTCACCACACTTCTGCTGTGCATTGGAGGCTCTTCACCAATTTGTTTGAACACATACAAGATCTTCTTCCATCTGCATACATGAGTCTCTTTCTGGTATACCTCAAAAACTTTGAGGTTTCTCTACATATGCTTCTTGTTCAATTACTTTATTGAGGAGAACATTCCTTACATTCATCTAATGTAAAATCCAACCCATGGATATAGCAGGAGATATAATTTCTCAGGTAGAGGCATGTCTGGAACAAGCTATCATCATAGTCCTCTCCCTCAATCTGGGAGAACATTTAGTTCTGGATCTCGCAATGATTTCATACATAAGTCTTCCATACACTGTTCTTCATCACAACTTTCATTTCTTCTTCTTGATTGCTTCTAGTGGGTTCAAACCATGCTGGTAGTCTTGTGATTCTTGATATAATGACTGGTTGTTCTCACTTTTCTTTCTCTCTTGGAATCTTCATGTTCTTCCTCATGTTTCTCTTTAGCTCTTAGGGTCATGGAGTTTTCTATAGATTCCATGCCCTGAAGTTTCCAACTTTCTTCCTTTCATCATAGGATCATAGATATGGATAGACAACCAGTGATACTTTAAGGCTTCTTTTTGAATAAGACTTGTTCTAAAGTCAAATTGAACACATGCTTCTTTTCATGGTTGCTACCATTGATGGGAACATGGATAGATACTTCATAATCTTCAATGGATCATATTATGGAGGATTAACTCCCTCCTAATCATTGCTTCATGTATGAATGCATACTCTTCTTTTGGAATTATATAATCTTCTCCCTCCATCTAAGAGATTCCACGCTTCTGTCTGCATTCTTATTTCCTTCTACAAAGTGTCACAAGTCTTTTCTTCTTGATTGTTGACTTATTTTGGTTTTTACTTCTTCTAGGTTTCTTCAAGTTTGATTATGATTTCAGCAGTTGTAATAGCTTCCACAGGAATTGTTACCAAGGATTGTCAATGTACTTCATCTTTCCATGTGCATTGCTTGTCTTAGAGTCATCATGATATCAATCCTTATCTTGCTATTCTTCCATAAGTATTGTTTCTCTTTTAACATCTTATATTCTAAAAAATAGATATGCAAGATATGTACAAAAACTATGTAAACATGGTATGTACACGAACTATGAAGAATATTGTTACCTTGTCATAGAAGAGGAAGTTTGTTTTATCCTGCTTGGTATTCTTTGAGGGTTTCCTTTCTTCAACAACTGATTCTTCGTGTGTTTCCTTCCTTTTCTTTAGCTCGGGAAAATGATTCTTGTAGTGACCATATTTTTGGTAGTTGAAGCATTGTATTTTTGACATATCTTTCTCTTGATTTGGCTTCTTCTTTGAGCCAAACTTCCTTTTACTCCTGAAATTCTTGAACCTTGCTATGAAGGCTTGATCATCGTATTTCTTTTGGGGTTTCTCTTTTTCACTAATCCTTGATTCTTCTTGTGCACAACAAGTCCAAAGTTCTTCAAATGTAAGATACTCCTTATGTTCATGCTTGCGGAAAATGCATCCCATGTCTTGGGAAGACCATTGAGTACTATATTTATGAGTTCCTTATCTGAAATGATCTCTTCAATAGCTTGTAGTTTATCTCTTAACTGAGAGATGCTCAGAAAGTATGATGTTATTCTGTCATCATCATTCATTTTCATGTCACAGAGCTCATTCTTCAGACTCATTACCTATCCAATGTTTCTGACTAAGAAGAAGTTTGTTAGGGCATCGTACATCTTCTTAGATGAGTCAATATGGGAGATATATGGTATCAGTTGGTCTTTTATAGAATCCACTATGATACTCATGGAATTGATGTCATTATCTTTGAATTTCTCCATAACTGCAACATTCTGAGGTTCCTTCTCTTTTCCTTCTTAGAACTATGGTTCCATGATATTTCCTTTCATGATGTCCAACACCTTATTCTTGGAAAGGATGAGGTCAATCCTTGTCTTCCACGTTCTGAAGTTAGAATCCCCTTCTAACTTGTTTTCTGACTTCATAGAGTAAGTCATAACTGCTTTGACTTGGTCAACCTTTTACTTTGACCAAAAACTCAAACTTGACGTCTTGTCTTGCTGAGAATACCAGGAGGTACACTAGGCTAGGGTGTAGTAGGTTATCCAAAAATTAGGTCAATCTCTTCACTTAAGGTGCCTCAACAAGAGGGTTAGGGTTTCGTTGTTGCAACAAAAACTGCCTGCAACTGCAACTGCAACTGCAACTGACAAAATCATCCCAATCTATCTTCCAGTTGTTATACTATCCAAAGATAGTGTGGGACTATATCCTATTATAAATAAATGGATGTGCTCATTTAACCATAGACAATATAGCAATATTGTCACCCAATCATAAGCTGAAGCCACCCCCGAGCACCTTAAGCTTAACAAAAAATGATTCTGGAAGAAAACCAATATCCAACCATGACTAATGCATAAGGATAACCAATATTGATCATAAATTCCAACCATAACCAACATAAAGTCTGAGCCTAAACTAGGAAATCAGATTGCGGAAGTTGCCAGCTGCAACTGCTCCCTAGACTTGCACACTAGCTCAGTTCCTACAGTTCACACTTCTTCCCAGCTGCAATTCTAAGTAGTGTGTACAAAATGAGGTCTATATACTTGTATTTATATTGTTTCCTGAGATGTCTGGGCTGACTTCTCATTCTGGAGACTAAATACTTAATATTAATTATTTCCTTGAGACGACTTGTATTCTAGGGTTATGTTCAACACTTTAGTGTTACTTCTTGCTTCCCAGAATATTCTATTCTCATCAGGGTTACACGTGGAGGTAAATACCTCTCGTGGATAACTTAATATCAACAACTATATCCTTAGTTAGTGTTCTGAGCATAGGTATGCCTACCTCAGAAATGGAACATATATTAATTTTGTTTGATGATTGTTTACACTTTTTCCAGGTTCTCCTACTCCAACACCCTTGCATTGAAGAATTTATAAATTGTTTCAACCATCAATTTCTCTTCTAACCTCACACTTTAGGGGGCATTTGTTACACACCAAATGTCACACTTGAGTTTTTCACCCTAAGTATCACAAGTATCGTAAAGTGTCGTATTCACCTTACTAAGTGTCGCATGCAATTTACTAAGTGTCATAACACCTTGATAGCATGAAATAACATTTGTCACAATCCCTAGTCAATTTGGAGGAGAAATATATCATATGAAGGTCAAAATACTTTGTGCACATGAATTATTCATTATTATTCATAAAAAAGAAATTAATTTAGTGTGAGAATCCACCTCACATTTAGCTTCCTAATCTCAAGGAGAATTTGAGAGTCTCATGGATGGTTGAGAGATTTTATCAAACCAAAATCCTAATTTGGTGGATCTTGAGAGATATTTCCTCCTTAAAATCCTTGAGAGATATTTTCTCCCTAAAATCCTTGAGATATATTTTCTCCCTAAAAATCTTGGAGATCCCAATTTAGTGTATATAGTGAGCGATATTCTACATGGTGGTTAAGCCTCCAAATCCTATGTAATGAGGGATTTCCATGGTGAAGGGGGGAACAATTTAGGTATCAAACCTTTGATTCTGGAGGAATCATCAACATTTTGAATTCAATATTCATGCACAGGATGGACGAGGAGATCTTGGTGAAGATACTACATCGCCAATCATTATTTGTAAGTGTCTTATTTGGCTTTAAAATTAATATCAACTTGTCCTATTCCCTTCAATTCCATGTTTTCTACATTTTCTTGTCTATTATTGTTTCAATCTTCATAAATATATATGCTTTAAATAATCATCTAGAGTAGGAGGAAGTGTTCCTTTTCTAGTCTTTACATGGTTTCAGTTGCATTGAGGAGATTGGATATCAAGCCCAAGGATTGGATCAGTGAGGAAGAACATCGCAACAAGGTGTGCCACATCATTCTTCTTCTCTCTTGCTTGATTGATCAAGTTATATCTATAGGTAAAGTAGTAACCACTTGTTCTCTTTTGTATTTGGAAAAAATATAGGGTCCTTGGTCCAAAGTCAAGCTTAGCCTATCCGCAGGGTAAGATTTCTCACAACAACACCATGTAAAACATTGACCATATTGGCCCTCTTTGACATCAATTACAACACCATAACACTGGGTCCAACAAAAGGGACT
>JASDQU010191104.1:0-11040 GCA_032191745.1 Picea mariana
TAGTTCCACAGGGCGTAGTTCCATAGGTCATAGTTCCACAGGTCATAGTTCTACATGGCATAGTTCTAGAGGTCATAGTTCTAGAGGTCATAGTTCCAGAGGGCATAGTTCCACAAGTCACAGTTCCACAGGTCATAGTTCTAGAGGTCATAGTTCCAGAGGGCGTAGTTCTAGAGGTCGTAGTTCCAGAGGGTATAGTTCTACAGGTCATAGTTCCACAAGTCACAGTTCCAGAGGTCATAGTTTTACAGGGCATAGTTCCAGAGGGCATAGTTACACAAGTCACAGTTCCATAGGTCACAATTCCATAGGTCATAGTTCTAGAGGGTGTAGTTCCACAGGTCAAAGTTCCACAGGTCATAGTTCTGAAGGTCATAGTTCCATAGGTCATAGTTCCACATGTCATAGTTCCTTATGTCATAGTTCCAGAGGGCGTAGTTCCAAAGGTCATAGTTCTAGAGGGCGTAGTTCCACAGGTCATAGTTCCACAAGTCACAGTTCCACAGGTCATAGTTCCACAGGGTGTAGTTCCAGAGATCATAGTTCTAGAGTTCATAGTTCTAGAGGGCATAGTTCCAGAGGTCATATTTCCAGAGGGCATAGTTCCAAAGGTCATAGTTCCAGAGGGCATAGTTCCAGAGGGCGTAGTTCCACAGGTCATAGTTCCAGAAGGTGTAGTTCCATAGGTCATAGTTCCACAGGTGATAGTTCTAGAGTTCATAGTTCAACAAGGCGTAGTTCTAGAGGTCATAGTTCCATAGGTCATAGTTCTAGAGGTCGTAGTTCCACAAGTCACAGTTCCAGAGGTCATAGTTCGAGAGGTCATAGTTCCAGAGGGCGTAGTTCCATAGGTCAAAGTACCACAGGTCATAGTTCTAGAGGGCATAGTTCCACATGTCATAGTTCCACAGGTCATAGTTTTAGAGGGCGTAGTTCTAGAGGTCATAGTTTGAGAGGGAGTAGTTTCAGAGGTCATAGTTCTAGAGGTCATAGTTCTAGAGGGCATAGTTCCAGAGGTCATAGTTCGAGCAGACGTAGTTCGAGAGGGCGTAGTTCCACAGGTCATAGTTCGAGAGGGCGTAGTTCCACAGGTCATAGTTCCACGGATGATAGTTCCACAGGGCATAGTTCCAGAGGTCATAGTTCGAGATGTCATAGTTCGAGAGGTCATAGTTCTAGAGGTCATAGTTTCAGAGGGCGTAGTTCTAGAGGTCATAGTTCCAAAGGTCATAGTTCCAAAGGGCATAGTTCCACAGGTCATAGTTCCAAAGGGCGTAATTCCACAGGTCATATTTCCAGAGGGCGTAGTTCTACATGTCATAGTTCCATAGGGTGTAGTTCCACAGGTCATAGTTCCACAGGTCACAGTTCCACAGATCATAGTTCTACAGGGCGTAGTTTTAGAGATCATAGTTATAGAGGTCATAGTTCGAGAGGGCGTAGTTCCACAAGTCACAGTTCCATAGATCATAGTTCCAGAGTTCATAGTTCCATAGGGCGTAGTTCCACAGGTCATAGTTCTGGAGGGCGTAGTTCCATAGGTCATAGTTCTAGAGGGCGTAGTTCCACAGGTCATAGTTCTATAGGTCAGAGTTCCACATGTCATAGTTCCATAGGTCATAGTTCTGGAGGGTGTAGTTCCACAGGTCATAGTTCTAGAGGTCATAGTTCCAAAGGGTGTAGTTCCAGAGGGCGTTGTTCTAGAGGCAGTAGTTCTAGAGGTCATAGTTCCAAAGGGCGTAGTTCTATAGGTCATAATTCCAGAGATCATAGTTCCAGAGGGCGTAGTTCCACAGATCATAGTTCCAAAGGACATAGTTCCACAAGTTATAGTTCCACAGGGTGTAGTTCCACAGGTCATAGTTCCACATGTCACAGTTCCACAGGTTACAGTTCTACATGGCACAGTTCTAGAGGTCATAGTTTCAGAGGGCATAGTTCCACAAGTCACAGTTCCACAGGTCATAGTTCCATAGGTCATAGTTCCAGAGGGTGTAGTTCCAGAGGTCATAGTTTCAGAGGGTGTAGTTCCATAGGTCACAGTTCCACAGGTCATAGTTTTATAGGGCATGGTTCTAGAGGTCATAGTTTCAGAGGGTGTCGTTCCACAAGTCACAGTTCCATAGGTCATAGTTCCAGAGGTCATATTTCTAGAGGGCGTAGTTCCACAGGTCATAGTTCTGAAGGGCGTAGTTCCATAGGTCATAGTTCTAGAGGTCATAGTTCCACAGGGCATAGTTCCTTATGTCATAGTTCCAGAGGGCATAGTTCCATACGTCATAGTTCCAGAGGGCATAGTTCCATAGGTCATAGTTCCACAGGTCATAGTTCCACAGGTCATAGTTCTACAGGACGCAGTTCTAGAGGTCATAGTTCCAAAGGTCATAGTTCCAGAGGGTGTATTTCGAGAGGGTGTAGTTCCAGAGGTCATAGTTCCATAGGGCGTAGTTCCAGAGGTCATAGTTCCAGAGGGCATAGTTCCAGAGGGTGTATTTCCACAGGTCATAGTTCCAGAGGGCGTAGTTCCACAGGTCATAGTTCCAGAGGGCGTAGTTCCACAGGTCATAGTTCCACATGTCACAGTTCCACAGGTCATAGTTCTACAGGTCATAGTTCCACAGGGCGTATTTCCATAGGGTGTAGTTCTCAGATTTTGTCTTGGGTCATCTCATTAGTATTGCTGGCAGTGGAGTTGCACCTCAACAATTTGGAGGAATCCTTGGTGGAGCCTCACATTAGGAAAAACCTCAGTTGTTGCTCGTGGAAGCACATTCCCAGTAGGAGTTATAATATCGGAAGTAGAATGGACAACTAATGGTCGAAGGTCACATTCATTTGTGAGTAATTACCACACTCCAAAAGCCTCCTCTGTATTTGCATTTTTAGTAAAAAATTGCAAAGTATCTTCCTATAATGGCATATTTTGATGGGATTTTGTTCCACACTAATACTCTCCTGCATCTTTGTATCACATAGCTTGTACACACACCGAACTTCAGTATTATTCACTCATTTTGAAGATGTTTTAAACTCATTTTGGAGATGTTTTAAGTGCTCATTCCGAGTGCAACCTTCTGATAATAAAAGAGTGCAAGATCTTGCATCTGAGTTTGATGCACTGTCTGATAATAAAAGAGTTTGATGCACATGATCTTTTGGTTTAAAGGTAGGTTTTTTACTACACATATTTAGTAATTCCTTGGGCTTCATACAAGCTCCATGCATAACTTGTTTTTGGTTTCGATCCATAACATCCATGGCCTTACGGTTTTCATTCTAATTGAGTGGCCTTTTCAATCTTTCTTTGTCGTGCATAACTGATATCTTTTACAAAGCACTGGAGCATAAGTATGACATTTTTCTCTTTATATCAGTTTCAAATAGTTGATATCTTCTCTTCTCATCATACAAAGTTTACCATTTTACTAACTTGGATAGTGTCCGAGACAAATAAATTGTAAGTTCAGATTAAAAACCAACTTGAATGCATAAATTCATCTAAAATTTCATACACTCAGCCCAAAGAATATTTTTTTTAAGGCACTAAATGACTCTGTTGTCATTACCTTCTGACACAAAGTAGATCCTACTTAGTCTCATACAACTAGTTTTGTTTTTAAATGGCATTCATGAAAGTAAACCCTCCTTTACCCACCTTGCTTTACTACAACTAATGCTAGAAATCAGTCTCATGAAACAATAAAGAGACCCATATAATTTTCTAGATTGTGTTGTCAAACTAAAATATGTTTAGGTGGGATATTGAATAGGTTAGATTAATTCTCTCTCACCTAAGACATAGATGGATCCAAGGAAACCATCTTCTCTGATATGGCAACAGAAGGGGTGGAATACTTCAAAACTCTTTTTAAGAAATATTCCAAAACCAATATTACAACTATCCTCAAGTAGTTTGATTGAGTATTTGGTGGGCAGATTTTAATTAGCATAAAGAATCTCAAATTACAGCAGGGTACCCTCAAGGGAATTTTCTCCAAGTCTAATAGACTCATATCCCAAGTTTCAACCATCATAAAAAATGGGCTAAACACTAGATACATAAGTGAAACATGCATGGAACAATGTGTTAGTGTGTATCCATGTGCTAGGTCATCAAAGCAAGGTCTAGATCCCATGAGAAATTCAATCCATGAAAACCCATGCCCGTGGTTTGTAAATTCTAGAAGAAAACATGACTAAAAAATCAATTTGACACAATTAAATGTCCTACTATGTTTTTGCAAATAAGTGTGTTTTCTCTTAGCTAAATTAGTGAAATAACTCACTAATTTCACTAATTTTTGGGTTGTACTCATTTGGTAGGTTAGTTCATCATGCAAAGTCAAAAATTGGATTTTTATAGTCTTTTTCTAGCATTTTCAGTAAGTTTACCTTGATGATCTGGAATTTTTATTGTGGAGAGAAAGCGAAACGATGGTGAAATTTTGAACTTTTCTGTGTGCACTATCATAAGTAATTGATATTCACTTTTTTATGTTTTGCACTATCATAAGTAATTGACATTCACTTTTTTATGTTTTCCTGGACTTTTGGGGTACTTTTCCTTGCTGTTCTACAAGTTTTATTGCAGATACAATGGGAGGTTATTACCTATTTGTGAGTTATTTCACTATTTTTCTCTTTCTATTAGATAAATTTATGTTGTGTTGTCAAGATATGGATAATGAGTGCCCACCACTTATGAACTTCAGAAGTTGCATATTGCCTTGCCAACATGCCAAACAACAATGATGCATGGGAGTATAATATGAACCATTTGAATAATTTTACTGTATCCAACAGTCTCTCTTTCCATGGCTAGATTACATTTCTCATAAATTTATCTGAACTTCATAAAATGTATATAGTAGATTGGGTCAACAAATTTTGTTTTATTAATAAAGTCATTCATAAAAAGTTCTAAATTTTATTGACACACTTTTTCTTTTCTACTACACAACTAAGATACTCTTATTGTATTTTGTAGGAGTGAGCTTAACTAAGTGGGCCATTGAGTATGAAGAGCCTGCTGCCGAGGATTTCAAGCTAAACCATCTAGAAACATATATTTTATGTGATAATTGCAATGTTATACTGAGGTAATTATTCTTAGAAGTGCTAGTCTCATGCATAGTGGCTACTTTAAACTTGCAAACTACTGCTTTTTTTACATGTGGTGTCCAACTTGACCGTTCAAGCTAAGAAGTATGTTCATAATTCTATTTTTGTCGAGTTATTTAACTAGAATTTAAACATGACTATTTTCTGTCGTCCAAATTAAATTTCTTTATCTTGTTTGTTCTCATGGCTCATGCTACTTTAGTGTTTAATATCCTATGAATGATGCATTGGTAGGTCCATTATGGAGAAGGGAGGGGATGAGGAGGACTTCATTTCTATATAGAGGCTGCTGAGATATCTGCAAAGCTAACTGATGAGCAAAGGAAAAACCTACCTATGCCAGGGCAAGTGGATTTTATCAATGGGGGACCACCTTGTCAGATAATCAGTTTGCCACTTCATTGTTGTTTGAATAAGAGTACAGTAACAATTGATGTTTAACTTTTCCATAAGCTTCTTCCATGCTAGAATTTTTCCTCAAATCCTTTGCTATAGTCTTGTCATCTGCAATATCCCTAGCTCAATCTAGGGTTTTAAAACCCAGTCTAATCGGACTCAGACTCAGACTCAGACGAGTTGACTGAGTTAACCCCCTATTGAATGGACTTGGTCTTCAAAATGGTATTGGGGACTGGTTTGGTACCGAAATGGTCCAACTTGGTTGAGTCAAATTGATTCAACTTGTCACAGTTCCACAGGTCATAGTTCCTAGAGTCATAGTTCCTAGGGTCAACTTTTAAAGTTCATATCTCCACAGGTCATAGTTCCAGAGGTCATTCCACAAGTCATAGTTCTAGAGGTCGAAGTTCCACAGGGTGTAGTTCCATAGATAATAGTTCCAAAGTTCAAACTTCCAAAGGGTGTAGTTCCAGAGGTCATAGTTCCACATGTCATCATTCCTAGGGTAACAGTTCCAAAGGTCATAGTTCTAGAGGTCATAGTTCTTGGGGTCACAGTTCCAGAGGTCATAGTTCCAAGGGTCATAGTTTCTATGATAAAAGTTCCAAAGGTCATAGTTCTAGTGGTCATTCCATAGGTCATAGTTCTAGAGGTCATAGTTCCACATGTCATTATTCCTGGGGTCATTTCATAGGTCATAGTTCCACAGGTCATAGTTATAAAGGTCATATTCTGTAGGTCATAGTTTCAGAGGGTGTAGTTCCAGAGGTCACAATTCCCCAGGTCATATTTCTTGGGGTCATAGTTCTTGGGGTCATAGTTCCATAGGTCATAGTTCCCGGGGTTATTCCATAGGTCATAGTTCCAAAGGTCAAAGTTTGAGAGGGCGTAGTTCCATAAGTCATAGTTCCTCGGGTCATAGTTCTAGGGGTCATAATTCCCGCCTAATATATATTGAGTTGAATTAATGATATTAAGAGGACTTGGAACTTCATTCACAAGACATGGGGTGAAAAATTTGGATGACTTTGCAAGAGGACATTTTGGTGTGAACACACTACAAGGAAAACAAGGTTTAGCAAAGGTTTTCACAAAGGTTTTTGGTGTTTCAAGATTGGGTAAAATTCTTAAAAAAAAACTCCAGTGATTGTTGTAGATGTTACTTATAACTAGAACTTATGGGAGAAAGGTGATACTCCTCTATACTAGTGATAATCTTTATTTATGCTTATTCAATGAGGTGGAAATATACTAGGTATTAAATCTCCACATAATCCTAAACTATGATAAATAACATTTCTCAATATAACAAATAATCCTTTAAGCATTCACAACTATCCAAAAGTGGACCAAGTAGTGTCAATCATTTACAAAATGTAAAGAAAGATTTGTATAAAGATTGAATTGATCAAACAAAATTTATGTTTCCTTCTCTTTATGAGGTAATAAATAAAAACAATCAAGATTTTGCTAGAAGAAGGTAAACAAAAAAAAATGAGAGAGGTCACATAAACAACTTTGAAGGAATATTGCATTATCATTCAAAGGGTTTGAACAAGATCACATATTTAAAGTTCCAGTCAACGTTTTCTCAAGACTTAACCATAAAGATAATGTGATACTTGGGTAGTTCTTTATGGAGCTTTTCAAGACAACAATTCCCAAACAAGAATCATTTAAAATGTCATAAACAATATGGTTCAAAGGATTTTACAAAATTCATATACTAATAATTAAATGGTAAAGGAATGCATTTGCTCCCATGAGTTAGGACAGGGTTCCCACAAACATGGAATAATAGGGAGATCTTTGATGCCAAAAGAAAGGAAGGATAGTGAATTCCTAGTTCTCATAGTTGTAGCACTTATAAAGATCAAATGGAAAATAATATAAGCAGAAGAATAATGAGAAAAGGGAAAATCGTATGTGGTGTTTTCTTACAAAACTATGGAGAGAAAAAATGTTCTATAATTTGAACCCCTCTCTTACTAAAGAGAACTCCTTTTATGCTACATATAAACTGGACCAAGAGTGACACCAATAACCTACTTGCTTAGCTTTTTTTAAATTTCATGATGACTTAGAAATAACATAGATAGATTAATCCACCCATCTTTTAATATACTCCAAAATCGGGGCCCTAAGGATCTCCTCTTTAATGTTTAATGCAAGAAATTCATACTATAATCCACATAGGATGACAACGTGATCACTGGAAAATGATTTATCTTCCACATTATCAATAACAAAGTTTGTTCACCATTTTTTAACTTCAACATCGGAAAAAATGAGTAAGACTATTAAAATTTGCCCCCAAAAGCAACCTTAGTCTTGACCAAACTAGCTTGGAACTCTTCCCTTGCAATTGTTCTCTCATTCTAGATAAGGGCTAGACATTTTTTTTTTTCATGACTTAAGATATATTAGGGAGTATCTGACATATCCTTTTTCAAGCCCTTCACAAGCCACAACCAATTTTTGCAAGGCTCATTTTTTCTATCCCATTTTCTCTATGTCTTTATGTTGGTTAAAAGAAGGGAGATTGTCATTTCATATCAAGTTGCCACTTATAGTGTTCATTTTATTGATGAAGGTGTCTACATAAGTTTCATAAAATCATCCATCCTTGTTAAATTATCTTCTAGTATTTCTTGAGCATGAGAATCCCTTTGGCCAAAATAGAGGCATCATTTAAAGTTTCCCAGGGATCTGAGAACAAGCCCATCCTCTCATCTACATCATTACTCAACACAACTTTTCCCACTCCAAACAATAATTCTTTAGCTACTTTAAATCTACCGAGCCTCCTATATGGTCTTCCTGAATCTTTCCAAGCAACTAGGTAGTGAGGCACCTTGAAAACAAGGGTTCAAGGTTCAATACCCTTTCCAACTCTATCACTCTATTTCTTAGCTCTTGGATCTCTTATTTTTATTCATCAACAACATGCTCCAATATTTTACTATTAGCCTTGTGCATCCTCAACACTTCAGAAATTTAAAAACCCTCAACATCAAAATAAACATCATTTTTTTCAACTATTTTTCCCCTTTGATCTTGACTTTGGATATCTATAGCTTCTTAGTTTGTTTTTCATAATTGCAATGGTTCATGGTGATAGACACATATTCAAAAGTGGGCATCTCTTGCTGCACCATTTCTCTTCCCATTGCTTCAATGTTGTTAACTTGGGCCATTTCCCTGAGAAGAGGCTCAACTAAAATCATTAAAAGCTTCAATGTTGGGAGTAGGTCAACTTATTCTTCAACGTTTCCATTAGTTAATACTTCTTGGTCATTATTCATAAACATTTTTTTTTTAGGAGGAAAAAGGGTGGTGCATCCTTTCCCCTCATAGACCTTTTAGGATCATTTGATCTTCACCATTTCCATAAACTTCAACAACCTTCATTTTACTCTTATCTCTAGATGAATCAGAAGCTAAAGTCCTCTCGACTAACACTAAATCATTTATAGGGGAGCTTGCTACAACACCTCCTCTAGAACCAAACTTGGTTTCCCTCTTTGATGGTGTTGTTTAGTGGTAGCATTATTTTTTCATTTTCGTTGAGGACCCTTTCCCATCTCTTCCTTATTTTTGTGTTGGTGTTTGAACTTATTATTATATAGGATCTTTCAAGAAGGTCAAGATTCTTACACTATATCTAGAACCAAATTTTTTTTCTCACCATTCAATGACTTCTCACAAATCACAAAACTTTGTCACACACCCAACATTTTCCAACCCTGAAATCCAAACCATTATTCCTTTGGTTGTTCTAAATACCATTTATATGTTGATGACCAATTGAAGGATTTGTCACTCTCATCTAAATATTCAGGAATTGATGGTATCACCAACAAATGGTTTTCTTTTTCGTTTGGGAGTCATCTCTTAGTTATGTAATGTGTAAGACAAGTACCACCTTTCTCCTTGAAGAGATCCTTAATTTCATTGGCATACTATGATAATGACACCAACTACAAATGTTCAAGGGGAAAGGTGGTAGAAATTAAGTGAAGCATTCATTACCATTGATTTCATATGTATAAGTTTTAATGGCCAAAAAGTACGTATCATCCATTAAAATTACAATTTTTTTTTTTTAGTAATTCAACCATAGGTCACATGAATGAAGGAAAATATCATAACGATAGCTCTTTGCACTTTTCATTGAAGGTGATGTGAAGGTGTAGGATGTGGTGACTAAAATGACTAAGGATGTGATGGAACAGAACTGTAATGAAATGGAAAAGAAGAAAAGGTATGCATGCATAAGGATCATGGCATGTGGTGTTGGAGAATTTCAAGGCATTGTAGGGTGTAGCATGACATAGGTAATGTGTGTGGTCATGTGGAGGCAAAGGTCCTCCCTTAACACTCCACATTTCACATCAATGTGGCAATGTGGAGTGTGGAAGGGGGAATCGGATTGGCTTGTTCCACATAAGGGGAAAATATGGTGCATACACTAGTACATATTGTAAAAATTCCGATGTTCTATTTACGACGTTATGGACAAAATTGTCCATACTGTCGGAAAATAGAGGAAATTAAAAAAATAAAAAATCATATTGCCCGATAATGTCGGTATTTCCACATTGACATCTCTCTTGCCACGTTAACGTCTCTCTTGCCACATTTCCGTCTCTCTTGCCACGTTTTCCACCTAGTCGTCTCTCTTGCCACGTTTGTGACATAATCGTCTCTCTTGCCACATTTGTGCCCACATCCTAGAAGTCTATAATAGTATCTAATATTAGTGGAATCCAATGTAAAGATAATGACCAATCTATTGCATATAATAAATGAACAATTAATTTCAACATTCCCTAAGGCCTTCTATAATGTTAATATTAATATTACTTATAAGGTACACTATCAAGCTCGAGCAAAGTGGAGTTTTCCATTGTGAAAGCCAAGAAGGTCATAACCTTAGTTGAATGCATTGTAGAGTTTTCCACCACTTTTTAGGAACACCATGGCAATGAATCACCCACTAATGAGAAATTGTTCCTTTCATCCTCCAATGATCCACAATATGGGGACCTCATACTTCTCTATTTCCTAACCCTTTGCAACATTTTCAAAGTTGGATTTATGTTTTTTCTCTTCTTTACATGGTTGTCATTGTTTCTTGGGTGTAGGAATTTGAACACGTTATCTTTTGGATTCAAGACCATTCACCTTCTTTTCATGGACTTCTATAAGTATTTGTCTAAGCCATCATATAGGTTTAATATTTCCCTCCACGTATTCATATTTAAACCTTTTTTCCAATTCAATCACCTTAGGGTCCACCTTGGTTGGACATTGGTACTTTGAAACCTATTTTAACACTTGTACAATGTTAGAGCCTCTCTATGATGGGTAACCCCAATTTAGCACCCTTTGTAGTTTGACATCCATCGTGAGTGTTCCCCATATAAATGAGATCCTTTATAGTCTTAGATGGTACTTGAACGTCATTCTCTTCTCGTCTTAATTCCTATCCACTCCCTTATGGGCTCCCACCTATCT
>JASDQU010191108.1:0-14791 GCA_032191745.1 Picea mariana
TGAAGGGTATTTGAGGAACTATGTAGGAGGACAACAGAGAACGTGGGTAAAGTGGTTACATTTAGGAGAGCATTGCTACAACACCACCTTCCACATGTCCATTGGTATGACACCCTTCCGAGCATTGTACGGATATGATGCTCCCACTTTGGTAGACTTGGTCTTCAGGGAGAGAAGGGATCCCAAGTCCAAGGATTGGATCATAGAGAGTCAGGAGATTCTCAAGTTGTTGAAAGAGAAACCGCATACAACACAAAATAGACAAAAGATAAGTGCGGATAGGCAGAGGATAGAGAGCATCTTTGAGGTTGGAGATTTGGTTTTCTTGAGACTCCAACCCTATAGATAGTCATCTCTAAAGAAGAGTGGGGTTGAGAAGCTCAAACCTAGATTTTATGGTCCTTACATGATCATGCGCTGAGTAGGAGAGGTTGCTTAAGAGCTAGATCTTCCAGAGGGGAGCAAGATTCATAACGTATTCCATGTGTCTTGCCTAAAAAAGGTAGTGGGAAAATTCATTAGAACATCCAAGGATCTTTCCCCATTGGATGAGGAGGGACATTTGGAGTTAGTTCTGGAGGAGGTTTTGGATTTCTGGGAGAAGAAACTGAGGAGCAAGGTCATCAGAGAGTGTTTGATCAGATGGAGAGGGATTCCAGTAGAGGACACTACTTGGGAGAGAGAGCAGGTGTTGCAACACCCTGGACTTGCATTGCTTGAGGACAAGCAATTTTGGGAAGAGAGGACTGTAATGTTCGTTTCCAAATAGGAGCTCCAGAGAGGAGACTTAATGGTCTAAACCACCCTGTTAGACTATAGCCAAGGCCAAAGAGGGGTAAATAAGGTTACTAGAGGTCACTCTAGTCACAGGTGTTATATTCAGAAAGTGAAATTGAGCTAAAAAGGGTTAAAAGAACTTTTAAGTCATTATGAGCTAAAAAATAGAAGTCAATAGTGAATTAGGGTTTCAACAGTGATTTAGGGTTTTGGAAGTCAACAGTGAATTAGGGTTTCAACATGATTTAGGGTTTTTGAAAGCTATAAAGGAAGGGTCAGCAACCTAATTCATCATTATGCAAATTATGACTTGTCATTGAGGAGAAGAGGCACATCTCAGGAGAGATAGTTCAGTGTATTCCATGAGGAAGACACCAGTTGGCTGATTTCAGTGTTGAAAGACACACCCTAGTCACCGGGAATATCATCCAAGTATTTGATCATTCTTCATTGATTTCGTAGTGATCTGATATTCTGGATATTATCTTTTAGTTGCTTATTTGTATTTCGGCTAATATCCTTTTGTCTTTTGAGCTAGCCGAGTGTTGTTATTTTCTTCAGCCATAGTTTCTTATTTCTATTTTGGCTATGATCCTTTATCTATTGATCTAGTCAAGTATTGTCATTTTATTCAACCACATTCGATCGTTTTGTAATCCACAGAGATATCATAATACAAACTTTGCAGTCCTTTGTCGCGTTTATTATTTGTATAATCATTTATATGATGTAAACCTTTGATCCTACACACATATTAACAGTGTTTCCTAGACTATCCAAGTCAAGAACATTACACCAACTCATGGGTGATCCCCTACTGAGCGTGATGAACAACATGTTCTAAGGTTGGGAGGTTCATGGAAGGTCTGCACGTAGTTGGTGGAGTTACTACAATTTCAAAGATAAGTATCATTATGTGTTTAATTTCAATTTAAATGCATGTGTGTGATGCTTGCAATATTATCATGTATTCCGTTGCAATCATAAGTTACTGTTAATTCCATTATTTCTTTATGTTAGCAGTAATCATGTGATTACTCTATATTGTTTAGTTAAATGTGTTAATTTGATTTAATGCATGTTAGATATATAATTATGAGGATGTTTTCGCATAGTATCATTTCTCAACAATGGGAGTGATGGCCTGGGACGTTACATGTGAAGTCCACCAGAAAAGGTAAAAGTGGGTGGGACTTAAGTCTTAGGGGATATTTTAATAATATTTCAAGAAAAGTGTAAGTTATGGATATTTATTTTATCCTAAATTTCTAGTGTAGGCAACGAGTGACCAAGTGGTCAAAGCTACTTCTGAAAGTGACAAGTGTTAATCTTAAGGAATGCAATATATATTATTCACCTTAATGTGTTATGGGGGATTATTATTCATGATTCGTTATTCACACTTGTGTGAAGAAGGGGTCGGACCATATAGGAGAGGACAAATATTACCTCATTTGCACAAAGGATCTTCTAAGGGGTTTCTATATTGTAATAAGAGCTTTTATGTCGAAGAGGCAAGTTGTCAGGCCCATGAGTAGTCTCTCTAGGGTATAGAATTTTTGTTGAAGAGGCGGGTTGTCAGGCCCGTGAGAAATATCTCTATGTGAGAATTTTGTTGGGAATTGCTCCATGGTGCATTGAGAATTATTCGCGGGGCTCAGAGAGTTCCTTTCCAACCTATTGTTGGTAACCTTGGAAGGGATGTGGGGTAGTCGAGGGACTATTCAATAGAGAAGGGGAACACTTCCTTGGGTGTGACAGGTGCGCAGGGAATGGGAGATTGTAGGGTAGTTGTAGTAGAGGGCACCTTAGATAGAAAAATTCTATTAAGTATAAGACCTTAGCCTATCACTAGGAACCTTTTTCTCTGGTGGAGTTAAGACTCATCTCAGGGGTGACCTGTTGCTGAAATATTATGAGAAACAATGTTTATGGTTGGGAGGAACATATGAGTTTTGCACGCAGTTGGTGAATTTTCATAAAAGACAAGTGTATTATGTTCTTGTCTCATTTGTCGTGTTCTTATTTACCTACATATAACATAGGTTTTATTCTTGTATGTTGTTTCATATAAGTAATTGTTGTTATTTTGTATCATGTTGCTTGCACATGTATGTGTGGTGTTGATAGTCAATATTTGTAATTGTGCATGAGTATGATAGATGTTGATGGTTTTCTTATAAGTTAAACTTATGATGTTGGGTTATGAGTCTTCAAGAAGAGGCTTGAATGATTGTGTGCACAAAGAATAATATGTGTGCATCAGAGGTTGGGTTTACTTGTGTGCATATAGAAGCAACTTGCACGTACAAGTAGGACCAATTTGGTAATGATGCCAAAATGGTTTCACACAGAGTAGTGTTGTTGTAACATCCCCAACCATCAATAGTCCTAGGCAATGCCGCTACTCCTGCATATCTACTGCTCTATTCTGATATACGACAAATTCAGCCTTAAACTATTCAACTATGCCACACAAAGATACTTGCAGAAAAATAGACACATACACATAAACATAGAATGACTATTCTACATATATATAACATAATATGCGGAAATAACACTAATCCTACACATGCAACATATACAACCAATACTCATCAATTACAACATATGTTTCATTACACAGCATGTAAATAAACATAAAAGTGGTACTTATCTTTTATTAGAAGACCACCAACTACGTGCTGACTTTCCTTGAACCTTCTAGCCATAGACCACGCTTTTCATCACGCTCAGCAGTGGGGCACCCCCAAGATGGGACTAATCTCCACCCAGGGCAAGGGAATCCTAGAGTAGACTGAGGTTATAGGAAACTGCACAAAAAAAACAGAAGGATTCTCTCCAAGAGCCTTCTTACGCCCACTACTCACGAACTCTGATTCCCCACATGCCTGTTCCACCCGGGAGTATACACCTTCACAAGAAAATTTCATCAGTGCTTCACCTCCCTCTCTTGGTCTCAGCAATAGGGGAGATCAGGAATTCTCAGAGCTCTGTAGCTGTTGTTGGACCCTCTCTAAGAGGAAACCACTTCCCAGTAAACTCTCTCAGCTAGAGAGAGTTTCTCATAGGCATGACAACCTACCTCTTTCTACCATGGGCCTGACAACCTTCTTCTTCATCACACTCCTCGACTCAGCTCTAACCAGGTGAGGAAAGAATCAATAGTTTGACACTCATTCACATAGGGATGACAATAGCAACAACAGATGGGCATGGCACCATAGGTGGAAACAACGCACACGGAAACATGACATCGCTAAGGCGACTAATCAGTTGTTGGGTTCCTCAAAAGACATAGAATGTCTCATAGAGTACTAGTTTCAGGATGCATGACTATGCAGGGGTCGATCAGGTTAGACGGTGGATCAGTCCACAGTTTGTTCCCACTGGATTTCATGGTGTGTGAGTAGGAACACAATTAAAATGGAGACGCATATGCAAAACAGGTTTAGACACCCCATATCCCAGTGAACTCAGGTGGAGGATGATAGAATGGGAAGAGAACCCAATATCCCTAGCTTTCCTAGCTATAACTACATGCGCCCAAGTTGACACTTGTCTTCCTAGAGCCCCATGAATTCCACTTAGCACATGTTCCCTTTACAGGAACTTAGGAAAACACTCAACATGTCCACCTTGGCCTTCAGGAAATAAAAATAAATTGTTATCCTCTTTAGAGTTAAGTCCCCTAGCTTAGCCCCTGGGCCCACACACTTAGCCTCCTCCCTTACACAACCTTGTAGAATCTTAGTCCCCCATCACTCTTTCTTCATGGTCAGTTTGCACGAAACGATCTTCATATTTTATTAATGATCTACATAATTACATATACAAAATCAGGCTCGTGGCCCTTAACAACTAGGCTCTCCGGTGTAGTAAACATATAAGCCCACCAACTTATCAACACTTGGCTCACCAGCCTATAAACATGATTACAATTCACAATATCACTGGGGCTCGTCCTTGGGGATATTAGAATACCCTCCCCTTATTTTTGCACTGCCCTCAGTGCAACTCTTTACACAACATCAACAAGAATTACAAAATCTTCAAAAAGATGTGGGTATTTTTCCCACATAACATATTCTTGCTCCCATGTCGTGTCCTCGGGACCGTACCAGGTCCACTAGACCTTTACAATCCCTATGGATCGATTCTTGGGTTGTTTGCCTTTCCTGGTCAAATATGCACACTGGATGCACTTCCAAGACGCCTTCTTGCTCCACCTCAATCACATTCCAATTGATTACATGATTAGCATCAGGTATATATTATTTAATAAATGAAATATGAAACACATTATGTACAGTCATGGATGCAGGTAATGCAATCATATATGCAATGTATATATATGCATATACAGACAATTCTAATAACATTATAACATGTATAAACATACACAACATACAATAATTAGGAGAATTTTACTTATATTTTTATTTGAGAAGACCTTCCACCCCTGAGCAGGGCTATGAATCCATCGGGGAAATGGCTTCCCAATATAGCCACAGTCCACAATCCATATCCACATGGTCTATGCCAAGGTACCAAACCTCAACAACACTCCAACCATTCAAACCTCATCAGCACTCCAACCAATAGTCTCTCATTCCCCACATGCTTATCCCTCCCTAGGAGTGTACACCTTCACTGTCACACAGTCCATCGACTGCTAAACCTCCCTTTCCTTGGGCTTCAACAACAAGCCAGATCAGGAAGTCTTAGAGCACCGTGGCTTCCGGAGTTCCAACTACCCTCAGATATTTCCAATCAACATCTTCTCGAGCTACTCTTTGTAATAAATATTCTAACTTTAATCAACATCATCTTATCTGCATCACCCACATGCAGTTATCATGAGAAAACATAAAAGAATTCATTTAGGAACTCCAACTTAGTTCAAAAAGGAATTCAACATTTTCCCCAAAACAGGAAATTCCATTTCGTAATTCATCTTGGTTGTTGTCATATTATGAATGCAACCATCCTTGTGGTTTTCCACAGGCACCAAACTACATACCATTTTTCCTGTACTGCTTCCTCTTGCATACAACCAATAAATTGTCAGTATTTTTTGTACATCATAATTCAACATGTACAACACCTTATGCAATGATCTTATAATTTCATGCACCTAGAAATTCAATCACAATTACCAAAAAACTTAACCAAATAGAATGAATCATCATTCTATGCATATGCATGTTGATAATTAATAACAGTAAGTTTATTATTTCAATTTTTTGAACATAAAATTTTCTGTAGTCTCTATTCCCGTGACTACCTGGCTTGTAACTTTCTTGTTGCAATGTTTAACAGTTCTTGAAATGTTCTCAACTTCATGAGTTACCAACATTTCAGCCATTAGTATAATTATTTCCATGCCAAAAACATATATACATCCACTCACAAAATTCATTAAGCAAAGTGCATTTAAGTATACAACTCCATCATGTATGAGTGCAACTCTGCCCCTTACTAGACATGAGTACAACTCTCAATGCCTATTTATTCAGTGCACCCTTGTATTGATTTACATAGTTATCTTTATCTTAGTCATGTATCTCACCATTCATGAGTTGGAATTCTGGCCAATGTGATGGCACATTCTCCACACACTTCCTATTGTCTTCTCAATTAATTGGATGCCTTCCTTTTTGACCCAAACACTACACCAAGGATATAATTTTTTGGTGTTCATTAGTGTTAGAAAAAAGGTTGCAGTCCCAATTTTATTTAAAGGCAGGAAACTTTTAGTACCTATGTGGCTCATAACCTTTCCATATTCGTACCTTTCCATATCCAACCATGTCTCGGTATCATACATGACTAGCTTACTGGCATTCATTCTTATAACAAGTTCTTATATTTTAATTCTTTGGTTATCACCCCATAACAAAATTAACATGACATTCTACTATGTCAGTGTGTGCATTCAGAAGCTAAAAATCTTTGAATTAATACATGCCTCCAACCTTTACCACATCTAGTGGTATGCATTCAATAATATAATCATGTGATTTTATAAAATAAATTTGGCTGAGAAAATTCTTACCTAAATTTCCTTTCAACAATTATGCCAAAAGAGTAATACAAACTCATACGTGCATGACTACCATTAATAAATTTTATACTACCTAAAAGTTTGATAGCAGTAGAAGCTTTCATGCTTCTTTGATCAAACTTATAACCAACACTTCAACTCTTTGTTGCTTCACTCCTTATGCAACAACATCACTAACAACACTTGCAAACATGCAAGCATTCTTCCCTCTGTCTAACACAACAAGCCATAACATACTTGCTTCCATAGAAATTGCAACAACATCTCCCTATAAAACCTTTTATTGTTGATACCAGAAGTATTCAATACTTCCCAGATTCCTGAATATTCTTGTTCTCTCATTGTAGTCACTATACATGACTATTTTTGTCCTGGTCACTTTCTAGCCAAATCACTCTTGGCTTCCTTTGCATTTATAGTCCCAAACTAAGCTGGTATTAACCTTTATCTTTTGTTAATTTCTTGGATCCAGCTAACCGAATCTCATACTTGGATGAATCAAATTCCACACCAAGCTATTTTATAGAATCTGTAATCTTCAACATCCAATTACTCTTCAAGAATAAACTTCTTTTACCTTATGATCATAGATTCAAGTGATACCTCCAACTTCTTGGGTTGTCACTCATGGATATATGGGTATTCATTGTTATATAAGGAGTAGGTCTCCTTAATTAACCTCTTTATGATCCCATAATCAATCATAACATAATATTCAACTTACATTTTATCTAAGTGAATTATAGCATCAACAACACTTACACACTCGATGCCTTCGGCTAGTACATATTAATTTAAATACTGAAAATTAACTGAGGGAATCCTTACCTTGATCCCCTTCAACATGTATGCATCAACAAAAACTAAATGAATACCTGTCGGGTTGTTACCAGCCTACTTGTTGTTGTTTGACCAACTGATATTTGTAGAAACTCACAGATTCTCCCTTCATCATTTTGATCACCATTCCTTCCATCCTCATGGGTCTTCACCTCGATGTAAATTATAAGCAACAACAATATCCACATATTTAACCCTTTTGTATCATTTTTCCTGAATACATAATCCATCCTTTAGTCATACTCAAACACTATTTCATAATAACAGACTATTCTAAGTTCACCAACATGTTATATGCATATCCAAGCATGTACATATGCAAAATTACACATCCATATTGATGCAGACCCCCCCCCACCCCTTTCTCTCCTCAAGGATGCATGACCTCCCAGTATAGGATCTTTCTTCCTTCTGAGTCAGATCGACCCTTCGGGATTCTTATTGAACCCAAAACAATTATACATCAGCCCCCTTTTTTTTTCCTAAGGCGCAGGTCCTGTGTTACCTGCGACCTCTGTCTATGCACTTATGAAACATCAAGTTTCAGGCGCTAACTCCTTTTTCATTATCCCCTTCCTTCATATGCCCCTGGGTTGTGACCTTATGGAAAAAAAATGAGATTTCAGGCGTGGGAAAGAGTGGTTTTAGACTAACCTTATTTTCTCCCTGAAATTCACCTCAAGCTTCCATGCATCACTTTGTTAAAATCGTGATAAAAATTGCAGCCCACTCTCAGATTTTTATCATTCGAGCAAGTTTTGTCCTCACAATCCAGTTTTTCCTTTGATCTCTTACCTTCGGTGATGATCCATGATAAACAACTGCTATCTATCCTAATTTCCTGTCTTTCACACACCTTCCCGTACCTCCATGATCTATTGGCACGTAGATATCTTCCAAACCAATGGCTACGATTGATTCCATATTTTCGGTCTTCGGGAGTTTCAACTCTCAACTCTCTCTTCCTTCTCAATAGCTATATTTCGAAATGGAATATCTGTGAACACCTATCACTACATATGTGTGGCCACGATTTCCTCCATGAATCCGTACTTCGGGAGTTTCAGTTCTCAAACTCTCATTTATTCCAGAGTGATCTCTATGAAATAGCATATCATCTACACACATCCTCCTAATCGACGGATCTTCTCCTGCTGTAGGACTTTAGTCTCCTCAACTAGATCAATGGTCCTTCGGCTCCCTCCTCGATCAACGATCTAAATATTCTTCGGGACTTCATGCTTTTCTGCTTCCACTTTCCTGCAGAGTTCTATATATGGTGGCATGTCTCGACCTTCACATCGGTAGCTCTCATCCTCTTCGACACTTCGAGGTTCGACAGTCTCAATTCTCAACTGAGACCCCAGTGTAATTCACCCAGAGACGTTGATCTATCGACACATACTCCTCCTGGCGATCAACATCCAGGACCTACTTCGGGTCTTTACCCGAAGTCCATAGACTTACACCACCTGTCCTTTGGATCTGACAGCTGGCGTTTACTTCATGTCTTCGAAGTTATCAAACCTCAATTTTCTCCTTCGTTTGAAGTGTGTGGATTTCTGCCATGTGTTCGCTTGAATCGGGCATTTGAAACTTAACTCGGCTCTTCGTGTTTCAAAAGTTTCAAACTTCTATGCACTCATTCCTCCCAGAGTTCCTTCACCTAAAACTGGTGGATTTCTACCATGCATCCTTCTAGACAATGGATGATCCCAAATCACTTTGGAAATTTGGGACTTTAGTAGGTACACTCTCCGCTTTTCCTTGACTCCTATTTAGAGGTGACCTTGGGCAGTGAACTCACACAAACATGAGATTGCGGGCACACTCAAAGGTGGTTTGAGAACAAACTACTTTTCATGCAACAATTTTCCTTGAGCCTACAGATGTCCTTTTTCCAAAACCATGGTTTAGATTGTGGCCCACCCTCGACTTCGTAAATCTCGAGCACCTTCTATCCCCGCAATGCGAGGTGATCATTGATCTCACAATATTGAATATGCTTCTACACAAACGACCGAGATCTACCTCCAACAGTTCATATCTCTTTTGACTTAGAATATTTTCTAAGTATTCAAAGGCTTTGACCTTTTCTCCTCCTTCGAGTCCATTTATCGGGTCTCATCTTCGCTCACGTAAGTGTTATCTCTTCTGAGCTTTAGGACTTAGAATGAGTTCGTCTCCCATGCACTTCTTGCATTATCTCTTCTGAGATTTTTTATTTCCTCTGTCTCTTAAGGGTCTCCACCCTTCTGTTTCCTTTCAAAAGAAAACTTCGTGCCCTCCTGGAAACCTTCTGCTCAAAGCACACCTTATTGAGCATTTTCTACAGAGTTTTCAACAACTCTATGAGCAACTTCCTTGCATATTGTTCTCCCTAAACTCAAAAAAGAGTTCTCTCTGTGCACACTTGCACTCACTCGATGCTTTCCTGGCAAAGCCCTACAGAGTTCTTAGTGACTCTATCTCTCTCTAAACTCAACATAGAGTTCTTCCTATGCACTCCTTGCACTTCTAATGATGAAGGTTCAACGGTATCTCTCTTGAGCTTCTCTGAGGTTAAATTACCTCTGTCAACACACTCCTTGCAGACAATGTGCATTCCTTGCACTCGAAAACTCAAATAAGAGAAACAATTGAAACTTATTCGTTACTTCACCAATTCACACATTACTCTACGGTCCAACACCACTTATGTTGTGGTTTTATGATACAACTACTCCTCCTGGGCTTCTTAACACGGTCAAGGTAACCCCTTCACACTCATGAATGTTCTGAGGTTCGAAATCGGTTCCTCTTAACATAATTACCGCTTGAAAATTTGGGTCCAATGACCACTTATCTAGCCCTTCCAAGTTTGACGCTAAAACCTTGGCTCTGAACTCGAATTTTTTCTACTTCGGCTACAATTCTTTCGAAACTTTTGCTTCATTTTCTACTAACATGGCCCATCCAGGCTCAGTTTTGTAACCATGATCTGATACCATATTGTAAAATCCCCATCCATCAATAGGCCTGGGCAATGCTGCTACTCCTGCAGCTTTACTGCTCTATTCTGATCTGTGGTAGCTTCATCCATAAAGTACTGGGCTATGCCACATAGAGATACTTGCAGAAAACGATACACATCCATATAAACATAGAATGACTATTCTACATATATGTAACATAATAATGAGTAAATAACAGTAAGCCTACACATGCATTATATACAACATATACAAACAATCCTCATCAATTACAACATATGTTCCATTACACAACATGTAAATAAAAATACAAGTGGTACTTATCTTTTATTAAAAGACTACCAACTATGTGCAAAGCTTCCACAAACCTCTCATCCATAGACCACATTGTTCATCATGCTCAGCATTGGGTCACCCTCGAGATGGGACTAAGCTCCACCCAGGGCAAGGGAATCCTAGACTAGACCGAGGTTACAGGAAAATGCACAAAGCAATCAAAATGATTCTCTTTATGAGCCTTCTTAAGCCCACTACTCATAGACTCTCATTCCCCACATGCATCTTCCACCTGGGAGTATACACCTTCATAATCATAGTCCATCAGTACTTCCCCTCCCTCTGTGGGTCTCGACAATAGGTCAGATCAGAAATTCTCAGAGCTCTGTAGCTGCTGCTGGACCCCCTCTAGGAGAAAACCACTTCCCAACAAAGTCTCTCACCTGGAGAGAGTTGCTCATAGGATTGAAAACTTGCCTCTTCTACCACGGGCCTAACAACCTGCTTCTTCAACACACTTGACTTGGCTCTAGCCACATGCAGACAAAAAAAATGGTTCATCACTCATTTGCATAGGGATGACAGTAGAAACATCAGATGGGCATGGCACCATAGGCGGCAACAACTCACACTGAAACATGAAACAAATAAGGAGATTACTCAGGTGTTGGGTTCCTCAGAAGACACAAAATGGCTCACAGATTACTGGTTTCAGGATGCGTGACTATGGAGAGGTCAATCACATTAGATGATAGATCAGTCCACGGGTTTTTCCCACTTGTTTTCAAGGTGCATGAGCAGGAACACAATGTAGATGCAGATGCAGAGGAAAAACAGGTTAAGACACCCCAGATCCCAATGAAATCAGGCGGAGGATGAAAAAATGGGAAGCGAACCCAACAGCATTGGCTTTCTCAGCTATAACTGCATGCGCCCAAGTTTACACTTGTCTTTCAAGAGCCGCATGAGTTCCACTTAGCACGCATTCCCTATACAGGAACCTAGGACAACACTCAACATGTCCACCTTAGTCTTCAAGAAATAATAATAAATTATTATCCCCTTTAGAGGTAAGCCCCCTAGCTTAGCCCATAGGCCCACACGCTTATCCTTCTCCCTTACCCAACCTTGTGGAAGCTTAGTCCCCCATCACTCTTTCTTCATGGTCGGTCTACATGAAACGATGTTTATAGTTTATTAATGATCTGCATAATTACATCCAAAAAATCAGGCTCCTAGCCTTTAACACCTAGGCTCTCTCGCCTAGTAAACACATAAGCCCATCATCTTATCAACACTTGGCTTACCAACCTATAAACATGATTACAATTTATAATATCAATGTGGCTCATCGTTGGGGATATTGCAATGGTGTGTTTAGTATGTTGGTGCATAGTTGTTTTTATATTACTTACGTTGTTATAAGTTGTGTGGCATGAATCAAGCTTGGGGGTAGGCACGTTACTTCAAGTTAAACTTCATATACTTGTGTCTAGAGTAGAATTTGTGCAGTGTATTTGGGAATAACATTGTTCAGTATTAAGTTGGATGATGTTACATATTGGTTTCATAGAGAAAGAAGTTGAGATTGTGTGACGTGGCCCAACCTGCATGGCTAGGGATGTTACATTTTGGTACCARAGCTACAAGTTCAACACTGGACTTGTATGGRCCAAAGACCAATAGGAAGCATCAGAGTTCCAATGTCAACACTGAGCTTGCATGGGATGAGTTATAATTAAGGAAAAATTCAAATTGATAAATGGTTGAATTTGGAATTGTAGTGTGGCCATGGTGCAAATAAAATGAGAATTCGTAAGTGTGGACACTAAATGTTGGGTATTGCGGGGTGTGAGACTGAAATTGCACAGTAAATAATGGTGTGTGGGTGTGAGCACTAAAAGGTTTTGGGATGCACAAAACAAAATTGTGGTGAATGTACATTACTGATATGCGGTGTGCATGTCAAATATTGACATTGCACATTGGTGTGTGTTGAATACCAATGTACACATGGGCTTCAGAATAAAGGATTATGACAAGAGGGTGCAGAGTGGTCACTCATTTGATTCATGAATTCATCTAACCAATCTTGTTGCCTACACATTTTGTAGGATTATCAACAATTCTAGCAGGACATAATCAATGTAGAAGGTCAAAAACATGGAAGGTGCTTAGAGGAATTACAATCCTGATGATGAATTCGTGGATTTGTATGTTGGTTTGGGTGTTGATGGTATAGAATCCAAGGAGGACCACATTAACTTGGTAAAAACCATAAAGGGAATGCAAAATGATGTCCAAAGTTATAAAGCTGATAATGAAAGCCTTAATAGAGGCAGGGAGCAACAAGATGACTTCAATGTCAAATTGATGCAGAGCCTGGATTGAATAGAAAATAAAATGGATAAGGAGACATACTCTAGTATGTCAATAATTTATAGGTCTCATAATCAGAAAAGAAGAGAAGCCAGAAGTGTTGATAGGCATCACCTCCACTCACCAAATAATTGATTTAGGAAGGCACACAGTAGCTCAAGTCCATCTCCTGACATAAAGAATAAGAGAAGGACTCGGGTTGATGAGCTACATGGATAAATGAATAATATCAAGCCTCGTTCATTTGACAGCGAGCACAAGAAGGTTGAATATGTGAAGACATGGCTGGTGTGTATGAGGAATTACTTCTAACTACATAATTATTCAGTGTAGGGAGAAGAGAGAATTTCCATCTATCATCTAAAAGGAAAAGCATCAATATGGTGGGATCTATTCATGTGAGTGAAACCCATTGATGAGAAGAAGGTTACTTGGAGGGAGTTCAAGAGGCATTTTCAATAGAAATATTTAGCCAAGAGGTACTATGACAAGAAAATGAAGGATTTATTTGAAATCAAGCTTGGGAGCGTGACAATAGATGAGTAGGAAAGAAGATTCTTAGAGCTGTTAAAACATGTCACATCCATCAAGGATGAGCAAGTTAAAATTTAGAGGTACCTAAGTGGGCTACCATCATTTATCAGTGACAATATATAGTCTGATGAGACTAAGAAATTGGAGGAAACTATAAGGAGAATTAAGTGTCTTTATTATCAACAAAGGTAAATACCGACTTTCGAAAAGGCTTGGGAAGAAAATATGAAAAACAAGGTGGAACAAAGGATGAAGGGGGATAAGCCAACATCTTTTTCAGAAATACTGTGCAAGGACATGCAATTCTTAAGGAATAAAAAATGATGGAGATAGTGGGGAAAAGGCCATGGCAACAATTTATTCAATGTTGGGGTTGAGGTGGAGATCAGATGCACAACAATTTCCCTCAAAGAGGTGATAAAGTTAGCATTGTGCACAATGTTCAACAAGTTCTAACAGTTGAAGACATGGGAATAAATGTACCAAGTATTTACATAGCCTCATAGAACAATAAAGTTGAGTTTCACTTGCACACGATTGAAGTGGAAGCTAATGTTAATGACCAATCCATTGCTATTTTAATGGATTCAAGAGCTAGTCATAGTTATCTAGATCCTAAGATGGTAGAAATATTCCATTTGCTGAGAAGAAATCTTGGAAAACTTGGTTGGTGTAGTTAGCTACAGGAGAAAAAAGGAAAATTAGTGAGATGGTTAAGGAATGTCCAATAGAAATGAATGGAATGAGCACAAAAAATTATGGAATGTTTTTCCTCTACTGTTGGTTGCACATTGTTTACTAAGATGAGTTCTTTTTATCCATGTTCATTTTTTTTAATTATGGGTTTTAATTATTTTTCATTTTACTATGTTCTTTGAGTGAATTTATGTTATTCTACATGTTCAATGAGATTGCATTCATGTTTTTAAAAATTATGTTAGAT
>JASDQU010191109.1:4465-14650 GCA_032191745.1 Picea mariana
TGAAGGTGAAGGAAGAATGTTATGGCCTACATATGTCATGGATTAGTTGTTCGTAAACTTCATATTGTAATATAAAGTGAAATATGAAATTGTATTGTTCTTACCGTGTAAACAAGATGGCAAGTTGAGTTGAATGTGTGACCCTTATTTATTTCAGTATTATTAAAATTAGAGACTAATGGTATGGTCAACCTATTGGAACGTTAGTGTAATCTCTTGGTATTGATAAAAACACACATGGTGGAACGTCTGGGATTGATGTACAGTCAATTACTCGGAGATAGCAGTTGAGGGTTCTTGAGTTTTTGTGTTGAATTTGGGATCCATTGTCGGAGATCTTCTGCCACGCGCCCTCCGTAGGGGGCGCAATCATACTTCTTATTTATGTTGTACTTGATTTGATTCAGTAGGTTGCTTGGTCTGCTTGCGTCGGGCGGGAAGTAGACACCTCCATGTTCCTCAGAACAATTGCCAGCCCTGAGACCTTAAATGGTTAAAGACGATGGGAACCTGGGATTGAGCATTGCTTATGTGTCTTGGAGGTCCTAACTTTGTAGGGTAGGACGGGCGGGAGGTCAGTTGTACTTTAGCAGTCAGTTTTTACTTGTCGTGTGATCTTCCTTTATGCATGTGATTACGTATCGTGTGTCCTGGTCATATTCTTATGTTAATCCTGGTTGCGTCGTATTTTTCGTCGGGTGGCGACGCAGAGTCGAATACGCTGTGGTTGTTCCTTGTACATACGCACTCATACACTTCTAAANAAAAAAAAAAAAAATTGCACCTTTCACTAGAACAGTTGTCGTAACGACGCAGTTCGTTACAATTGCAATCAACCTTGAGAAAGTAAGAGCCATTATGAAATGGCCAGTACCAAAGGATGTAGCGAACATTCGATCATTCATGGGAATCATCAGATATTATCGCAGATTCATAGAAGGATTTTCCAAAATAGCTTATCCTATCACGTCATTACAAAAGAAAGGGACCAAGTTTAACTGGTCACAAAAGTGTCAAGATAGTTTTAACAAGCTGAAGGGATTATTAACAACTGCACCCATATTGAAGGTAGCAGACCCAGATAAAGACTTTATCATATGTGTTGATGCAAGTAAAGAATGACTAGGTGGTGTACTAACTCAAGAAGGACACGTGATTTGTTATGAGTCCCGGAAATTAAAAGAACATGAGCGAAATTATGTCACTCATGACTTAGAATTAGCAACGGTAATACATGCCTTAAAAATGTGGCGACACTACATAATGGGTAGAAAAATTCTACTATTGACAGATAATAGTGGTGTGAAATATCTGTTTAGCCAACCAGATCTTAATGCAAGGCAAGGAAGATGGCTAGCCTTCTTGAGCGAATTTGACTTTGAAGTTAGACATATCAAGGGTAAGGAAAATAAGGTAGTAGACTCTTTAATAAGAAGAGTCCATGGGTTATGTGAAATAAATATCAGTAGGACAAAAAGTGATATGGAACAAAGAATAAGGATGGCAGGTTTTAACGATGAAAATTACACTAAGATAATGGAAGAATTACAAAACAATACTGCAAACTCAGATAAACCAAATCTAATTATCGATAAGAAGGGACTATTACTATTTAAAAACAGACTTTAAATACCAGATTCAACAGAGTTAAAGTTAATAGTCTTGGACAAAGTGCATAAGAAACCGTATTATGGCCATCCAGGATACCAAAAAATGATAACAACACTTAGAAAGCTATTTTACTAGCCTAATATGAAGGGAGAAATAGCATAATACTTGGCTAGGTGCTAATATTGTCAGTAGGTTAACACCAAACACCAGCATCCATCTGGCCTATTACAGCCATTACCAGTACCACAATGGAAATGGGTGACCATATTGCTGGACTTTATAACAGGTTTGTTAAAAAATCAGAAATAGAATGATTCTATTATGGTTGTAATCGATAAACTCAGTAAGTATTCACACTTTATTCTTGTAAAGTATACTTTTAAAGATATAAACATTGCTGAAATATTTTTGGAAGAAATTTTTAGACTACATGGTATTCCTAAAATGGTGATTTCAGATAGAGATGTAAAATTCACATCTGCTTTTTGGAAGGAATTGTTTGAAGGGATAAATATTAATTTGAATTTTAGTACAAGTTATCACCCACAAATGGATGGAAAGATTGAAAGGAAAAACCAAATCGTATAGGATATGCTCCACATGTATGTAAGAACAAAACCAAACAAGTGGGAAGACTATCTACACTTGGTAGAATTTTTATATAACAATGGGTACCAAACTTCGGCTAATTTAAGCCCTTTCGAGGTATTGTATGATAGAAAGTGTACGACTCCAATTAGCTTGGATAACCCAGTTGATAGACTCATGGTTGGACCAGATATGCTCCAAGAAATGGAGAACATGGTAAGGAAGGTACAACAGAACTTAAAGGAAGCAAAGGATAGACAAAAGAGCTATGTAGATCAGAAAAGAAGACACTTGGAATTTCAAGTGGGATACCATGTTTATTTGAAGGTCAAAGCCTAAAAAGTCTCATTGAAGTTAGGAAAATGTGCCAAGATGGCACCCATGTTTTGTGGGCCCTTCGAGATACTAGCTCGAATTGGACCCATAGCATACCAACTTGCACTTCCAGCTAATCTAAGAATTGATAATGTATTTCATGTTTCTTTGTTGAAAAAGTATGTTCATGACCCTACTCATATGATTGATTGGAACTTGGTGCAGTTGGAACCCAACGGTGAGTTCCAGGTGGAACCCTTGTGTATTCTGAACTAGAGATAAATAACACTTCGAAACAGAGGCGTCGCTCAGGTAAAGGTGCAATGGAAGCACTTTAGTCCTGAGGAGGCCACTTAGGAGTTGGAGGGATATTTGTGGAAATCTCATCCAATCCTGTTCTAGGAAAGGAACAAACACTAAGGACAATGTTTTATTGAAGGGGGAAAGGATGTGACATCCCCAAAAATAAATTATTTATGAAATTTAAAATTTGTTGGAAAATTATTCTGTTTTTAGTAAATTCGAATTTGGAAAGTTTTTTCCATTTATGAAAATTCCGAATTTCGAATTTGATAATTGTAATTAATTATTATGATTGTTGGGTAGACATCTGATTTGACCCAACTAAGTATTTGACTATGACATTTATATGAAAAAAAAATATTGTATATTGATTGTAGGAGGACAAATGGAACAACCATGTTAAAATCAACTGACCATGACTCCATGAGTGGGGAACATGTTGGAACTACCTCTAGGATGATTATTACAAGTGGAAAATCAGAGATTTGGCCATTGGCAGCCCCTGAAAATTAGGAAACTAGAAATCTGTGAAAATTCCAAAGGGGGGAAAGAAAGACTAGGCTGTAACATACCTGCTACCTCAACAAAAAATTTCCGGTCCTCTGTCAGACTCGAACCCTTAAATAACCAAGGAGGTCCAGCGTAAGCTGGCTCTATCTCTCTCCTACTCTGTTCCCATGTGATCGTGGGACATGTTCATGGTTCAAGTTGAACACAACATCTTTGGTATTTCATGCTTCGGTGCTACAGTAATATCTACACGCTCAACTCTACAACCGTCAAAGCTTGCCAGGGCTAACGTGCGTCCCATAGGGATGGATTCCCATGGGGTCAGTGGATGACCAATAGGAATAAACCTCATCAGGGATAGAGAATCTACCAATGGGAACAAGCCCCATCGTGCGTTTGGGTGTAATAGAGGTGGCGAGAGGGAAACGTGACACGGTGGTCGTCATGACAAGAGGGGCCCCACTTCACACGCCACACTATTCTGGACCCCCCCCCCTCATTAAAGGTAGAATGGAAAGGGGGGTCTGAAATCCACTGGGAAGCCATTGATCACGGTGAGTAAATATCGACCATTCGAGAGTTGCATGTCCAATTCCAGACCCCCCCCCCCCATTAAAGGTAGAATTGCAAGGGGGCTCTGGAATGCATCCACAGCTGTAGATCTGGGTGGGTGGACTCTAACCGTCCAGATCTACTCGCTGCTTATCCTATAGCATAACCGCGTACTGGCTTAATTTAATGTCTTGTTGCCACATCTAACGGCCAGGATAGACCCGGAGATCCTCCGAAAGAATCTCTTTCGTCCATCGGGGTTTTGACACTCGTGAGGTCCCAACCAGTTGGTTCACCGATCCCCGAATCTCGATATGCTCCTTTGTTTCCTTAGCCTCCCGGGCTAAGTCCTTAATCCACGTGACCTCTATCTCACAATACCGTATCCTTGTCCCTCATCATAGTTTCAGAGTTTTCAATGCCAAAGTGCATATGTCCATGGAATTCTCGATTCCGTGAATCCCAACTCTCTGGTTTGTTGACAACTGGCCTCCCCTGTGGTCCTTTCCTCAGACCTGAGGCGCTGACAGTTATCCCCCACTGATCGGGGTTTTGTGTTTCGTGATTCTGAATTGCATAGACACCTTATCACCAAGATTCCCGATATCCCGATGACCCACATGTTGATAGACGACTTCCTGTCGGGACTTTCCCTGATGACTCTGATTGTTGCCACGCATCCTCCCCTGATGGATGGTCCTGGTTAACTCTCAGGATTTCATGACCTCTGATGTCCTGGATGCCTGGTCCCTAGGACTCGCAAAATGCTGAACTCCGACTCCCTTTAGATCTCTGACACGCATACCAAATGTATGGACGATTTAGATCACTCCTCGCATTTTTTAGACTTATGACGTCCTGACTTTCACAACCTCAAGAACTTCGATTTCCCGAATGCCAATATCCCAATATGAGAGATCTCGTGACACATGGCCTCCATTAATCGGACGGTTCAGATCTATCCCATGGAAAAGTCCCTATACACCGGAAGCTTATCCCTCGAGTAACTCTTGATAGATCTAATGGATGTCGGGCTGTTTAGCCAAGATCCGACGGTTTGTAATGGTTCCTACCCATGCATTCTTCCATGAGTCCCTGGGCGTGGGAAAGATCCACGGTCCAGATATTCTAATGAACCTTGGGGATCTACGGTCCTAAACTCTTCGCTACCCACAAAGACACAGGAAAATAAAGGGGTAAGGCATTTAACCCCCTACTTTCTCCTACAAATCTAACGGTCATGGGTGACTACGAATTCCCCGATGAATTCTTGTCCGTTGATTACTACCCATCAGGGTTAAAGCACTTAACACTCCCTCTTCTTCCTCTGATCTGACGGTCATGAGTGACCACAGATCTCCCAACGGGATCTCATTCGTCGATTTGTTACTTCGTCCCTAGGCTGTCATCTGCTCCCTCAAGAGGAATATTTCCTCCTTATGCAGGATTTCTAAGGCCTTACGCCTTCACGATTCTTGATGGGTTTTTCGAGGAAGGTATTCCTATGGGGAGACTTACTCAGGGTACTACCTAAGGTATGTAAGAATGTCATCCTCCCAATAACCAAACATGAAAACTAAATTTGACCAGTACACACACATAACAACTTCATGAAGACATAAATCCTACGTAGTCTTTCCATATGAATATATATATATATCTACTAGCACTAATCAAAACACCATACAGTTATCCTTATAATGAAATCATTCATCGTTTCTCAACTTACAAGCATAATTATCAGAACAAGCACACACACACACACACACACACACACACACACATATATATATATCAGGATGCCAAAGGAAAAACACTTATCAGAAATAATTGCAGGAGTGGGTGCAACTGCTGAGAGGGGTGCTCGTTTCCACCCAACTGTAGGCTCAGTGACTCCCAATGGATTTACCACTAGCCACCCCCGAGCTGAGACCACGATGCTCTGAGACTGCATCTCTCTGTCTGCCAGTGACCAGGAGCGAAGGTTGCAATCCTTCTTCTTTGATATCACTCACTCTGTGTAATGCCAGAGTTTCACTCGCGTCTGCCCCCACAATCGCTTCTTTCATACACCTTATCCTCTCGCGAGGTTGTGTGTGGCATGATTACCCTTGCGCCAATCAGACCTAACAGCTCTATGGATGGGCGGTTCACCATCCCATCCCTCATCAAGACTCCCGCCTACCATCCTGTGAGACATTAAATTTGGGGGCCAGCGAGCCGCTTTTGGTTCTCCAGACCAATGGAGTCCAAATACAATATTAATTCTTGGTGGAAGTTAACGCCACCTTTCCAGGTGCCTTCCACCGTCATCGTGGTCTCTTTTTCTTCACATCCCCTCTCAGTAATCCTGCAATATAAATTCATAAAGTTATTACATTCACTGACCTTCTTCATAAGGTCCATTCACGTCATACATTCACATTGTCATCATGCTTTAGCATGGTAATTCCTATATTAGGATTAATTACAAATTTGGGGGAAACAGGGTGTTACATAGTCAAAAGCATTTTCTTGTTAAATAACATATGTGAGGAGGCAGGACACTACCTAGTATGTTTGGAGGAGTAAATATTGAATACTTGCTGTTATGAACACTGATTCTGAGTGTGAGGCAAGGGAAAAGACTACTCACAGAGGAAGACATTTTTCAAGAGCAGATTTCAAGTTTTCCCTCATGGATTCATGGTCAGGCTAGGGGGTGAATTGGATAAGTGTTGGCTGCCCTATTCTACGGTTGGGAGGAACGTGGGTATTCCCTTTGTTTTCCCACAGAATACTTCAGATATGTCTCTTTACTCTCCTCTTTTCATGATTGTACTATTGAAATGATTGTATCTGGTTTCTATCGTAGATGATTATCTTTCTAGCATATGTATTAGATAGAATTACAGAGTTGTTGTATATTAATTAAAGTAGAAATAATTTAAATTAATTAGAAGTTTGTAGCTATTCGAGCCTGATATATTAGTCATTGTAAGGATGAAACCAATATTCTATGGGATATATCTATGTCTATTTTCTATAAGTTCTGTGTGGTAGGAACATAATTGATATCTTAAATTATGAAATTATCAAGTGATGAGTTATAGATCTAGTGGAAATAAAAGCTAGATCCGAACATTAGATGGTGTTACAGTACTACTGTGTGTTAATCGTGTCAAGACAGATCTAATTCTACTTAATGAAAAAAAAATTAAGCATGTACATACTGAAGACTACAATTTCTGGAATGATCTACCGATCATAAGATAATCATATGGCCAAACATCTTTAAGTACCCAATATATATCATGATATTTCAGTCTATGTAAACATTTAGAGAAATCTGGAGCAAATGAAAATTATTATAATCATGCATGTCTGTACTGAAATATATAACCACGAATATCTAAAACCCTGAATATAAATATTCTATATTATAGAAAGGTTTCCATGAGATATAACTGTGAATAGTTAATACACACAGGATAAGTATCGACTATCACAGAGCAGTACTATGAAACCTCACTGTATAAATTATAGAAGAGGTTTATAACTATTCCCCTCGTAATAACCACAAAACGAAAGGAATGTAAAGAGCCGATGGAATTCCTAGGACGAGTCCTTTGACTCTCTAGAGTATAAACCTTGGATGGCAAAACTCATTTCAATACGAGGTTTCTTCCCTTCTAACAAGTATTTAAAATTTCAAGTAAATCTGTTACCCTGGAAGGCCTAATAGCAAAAGAAACTTGTGGAAAATTTTTACACAGTAGTGAATAGAACCTAGAGTCTAAGATGAAGTCCGATTGTTGGAACTCAAATACCTTTTCAGGTCTGGCGATCAATGAATCCATCAAACAGAAAACATCTGAATCCTGAAAAGGGAATGGATCGCATGAGTCGGCAATGAAACTTAGTGTTAAAATGATGTAACTGCAAAGAGTATGCTTATTATTATTTGATTTATTATTCATTGGATCAATCCCCATTGTGGATTGATCATGTTGGCTATTTTAATAGTACCAAATCCCCTTTTTCGAATTGGTCAAATGATAATTATAATATGCAGAATAAGAAGTTGACCCCAACAGATATTTAAAAGGCCCCAGAATATAATTAACGTTGTTATAGCCACCCAGTTGGAGAAGTTGGCCCTACCAGTGAAGAGACACTTCACATGTTCCAGTCTAATATAAATAAGGCGGCTAACACCTCACTTAGACAGACAACACACTTGCTCATTTTGAGAGACAAGTTTATGATCTGTTGTTAAAGAAGGAGATAGAGTGGCACATATCTGAGAGAGGATATTCTACATTAGTTTAAGAGATCTCTTGGCATTGTATTGGTTATCTATATTAAGGAATTTTTGTTGGGATTTCTTCCCCTAGAGGGTTTCCCAGGATAAATGTTGTGTCTCTTGTGATTATGTATTTCTCAGTGATCTTGGATTATGCTATTGTTATCTAATGAAATGCAAATAACTATAATAATGTCTTAAACATTAACATGGTATTAGAGCCAAGCTAAAGGAAGCATCTTATAGAAGAGTGAAAAATATCATTGTTTCCATACATGAAAATTAGGGCTTTTTGATGGTGAAGCTTTTCAACACCAAAACCATCTAGAAAACCATGCCCTCCCCTAAGGATCACTTTGGTACTCTCAGTGCACCTTTTCACTGGCTGGATCTCCCAAAAAGTGAAACCCGTGTTTCACAAAGTACAAGAAGTACCAGAAAACCAATGTACTAGAAGTACCAGAAGTACCAGAGTACCAGAGGTACCAGAAGCACCAGTCCAGGAATCTGCAGATCAAATTTGGAGTAGTAAAATTTGGATTTTCTTAGATCCAAACACACCAGGATACTCACCTCAGCCAAGTGCACCTCCAAGTAAGTTCAGATTTTGATTTTGAGCACTTTCATTATTTGGTCATTTTCCTAGATCCAGGTAAAGATGTCTGCAAGCGTCAAGCTTGTTGACAAGCTAGAAGGATTGGAAAACTTACATTCCTAGAAGTATAGGATTGGCCTCTTTCTTGAAGAGAATGACCTAGCAATATTCTTCAAAGAATAAGTACCGGAACCCGCTGATGCTGCAGAAAAGGAAAAGCATCAAAAGGACACAATCAGGGCCAAAAGAATCATTGTAGATTCAATCAAAGACCACCTGATTCCTTATGTGTCATCTAAGAAGACTCCAAAACAAATTTTTGATGCCTTGACCATACTATATGAAGGAAAGAGCATAAACCAGAATATGAATCTAAGAACTCAACTGAAGAATACAAGGATGCAGAAAGGAGAAACGATTCAGGAATACTTCTCCAAAATCTTAGAATTCAAAGAATAGCTAGAAGATATTGGAGATACCATAGATGAAGATGAAATCATAATGAAAGCCCTAAATGGTCTCACAAGACCTTGGGATGCATTCATCCAAACGATATGTGCCAGAATGGAGAAACTGAAGTTTAATAGTCTATGGGAAGAATGGATCCAAGAAGAAACAGGAGTAGTGAATCATGAAGTGTTACTAGCATGATCAAGCCCTAGCTACTCACACCAAAGGAGGAAGGAAGAAACCCTACTTCCAAAGGGAGACTCATAAAGAGCCTCAACAATCAAACAAATTCAATCATAAAGAATCTCATCCAAGGAGATTTATGAAGAAAAGACAACGAAAGGAAAGGGACTACTCATCTGTACAATGCTATCATTGTGACAAGATGGGACAAATTGCGAAGTTTTGTCTAGCCAGACGAGAAGAATACAAGAGAAAACATAACAGGCTCCATGCCCATGTAGTCGAAGATGAAGAGCCACCCACAAAGATGATAAGAGAGAAGATCAAAGACCATGTCTTGATCTTAGCCCTCTCAGGATCTGTGACACCTGGAGAGGACACTTGGCTCATTGATAGTGGTGCATCCAAGCACATGATGGGACAAAGAGAGATTCTCTCTTGTATCTCAGAAAATAAGTTTTCTCGGAAAGTGACACTTGGACATGATTACCAATATCCCATTAAGGGAGTGGGAGAATCAAACCATAAACTGAATTCAGGGAATTCACTAAAAATGAAGGATGTACTATATGTACCAGGCTTGAAGAAAAACCTACTCTCCATTTCATTTTTAGAAAAGAAAGGCTTTAGAGTTTCCTTTATAGATGGAGAATTTCTTATGTGGGCTAAAGGAGAAACCTTAAATGAAGCAATCATCATTGGAAGTGAAGAAAATGGCTTGTATAAACTAAAGGGTCACTCAGAGGCTACCATGACCCATGCCATTGAAAACTCATGTGAAATTTGGCATAGA
>JASDQU010191111.1:0-20131 GCA_032191745.1 Picea mariana
TGAGGGTTTTGACATAACAAACCCTAGAGGATGATTCAGTGGTGAAAGATTCCACCTATCTTGTCCCAAGCTTGGTCTCGGAGATGCAATACTCTCCCACACCATTCTAGTTCTAGATCTACTCAGTTGCCGGAGGATTCTACATCAGTTTCATGTGCAGATAGAGAGAGGGTGCACCAGTTGAGGGATTCCAACAAGAGGGGCGCACCATCTTTGGAGAGAGATTCTTTGTAGGAGATTGGCAGGGCCGTTGATGATTCTATCACTTGGGTTTTCATTGCAGGGCCTTAGACATCAGATCTAGTGCTCTCTGAGACAATTTTATGGCTCAGATTATTTCTTGAGTAGTGGGGCGAATTGAAGAGAAGGAGGGCATTTTTGAGATCCAGATCTAGTCCGTTTGGAGGGGTTACACTTCAAATTTGACCCTGAGACTTTACCTAGTGAATTACAATGTCTCGATCTATATTTCTGGAGATTTTCAGATCATTTGGAGGCCTCCTTCAACAGGGTCTAATTATCTAGGGTTTTAGTCATTCAGTGGGGTGCACCATTCAGTGGGGGATTTCAGATCTACAGAGATTGAGAGGGATCTTGGAGATTCAGTCACCTGGGTTGTTCTTACCATCACCCGATCTATCAGTTGGCATATTTATTAGGGTGATTGGACACTTTTGGCAGTAGGGCCGAGTTATTGAGGGTTTCAGCCTTCTATTGGAGCGTGGCATTCTTCANTTTTGTATTAGCGGGAGCATTTTGTAGTAGCTCTTATCTATTGTCTATCTTCTTGACCATCTATTGAGCATTCCAGATTGGCATCTTCATTGTAGCAGGTTTCTCAATTTTATGAATAAAGAAGAATTGAGATGTTTTGGCTTGTCTATGTTATTGCATATAGTTGAGGCATGTTCCATGGTTATCTCTTTCTGTTATTTGCTGCATACACACATATAAACACATCTAAAATGTAGATCAGCAAAGTGTTTAACGAAATACCTCACTCAATTTTTTTTTTAAAAAGACACCATAATAGTGATGATCCTTGCATAATGGCTTGGGATCATTACACTCAGGACAAGCCACATGTGAGTGTTTGGGGATTGTTAGAGAGGTATTTTGGATAAGTTTTGAGATATGCACCAAAAGGAAGTCTGTAATATACCAGATATAAAAAGTATGCAGAACAAAAATAAAATGATAGAAATGGAAAAATAACAACAATATAACCAGAACAATCACCACAATAACAGTGAAGTGATATCAGAATAACAATAGAAATAACACTTTGATTTTGAGAGCAATGTTCACGGGCCTCTTCAAAGGGGAAAGCTCTAGTCGAGCAGAGCTTTATTACAATAATATCCAAGCTAGGGTTCTCATACCCTCGACTCCTATTTATACTAAATATGTCTATCAAAAGAAGCATCTAGAGGAAGATCCTTCTAGAAGTATAAGCTTCTATTAGGTCTTCTTACATTTGACTTATTCTATTTTATTGCAAGGCCTTATTAATATTGACCTTCATTACATCCGAATATATTTGTCTACCTATGTGCGGGTTAGGACGCTGACATGTTTACCCCTTTAAAAACAACCTTGTCCTTAAGTATTGAGATGTGGAAATTGTTGAAGAATGATAGCTAGTTCCCAAGTGGCATCTGTTGGATTGGTATCTTTCCACTGGACTAACATTTCCTTGATGGTTCTCTGACGCAGGTGACGCTCATGCTGGTCCAAAACTACTTGTGGTTGTAGCCAAATGGATCCTTCTTTGGCTAACTCTAGAAGGTTGGTTTGAATTTGGAACTTAGTTCCAATCACCTTCTTTAAGCATGAAACATGAAAAACAAGATGTAGCTTCGAATGACTGGGAAAAGATAACTAATAGGCCACTTGTCCCACATGCTTGAGAATGGTATAAGGACCATAAAATTTGGGCACTAGCTTCTGACAATGCTCGGCTTTGAAAGGAATTTTTCTTGTAAGGTTGTAGTTGAAGAAACACCTGATCCCCTTCTGCAAATTGACGTTGAGAGAGAACTTGATCTGCTTGTTGCTTCATGAGATTCTGTTCCATGGCCAAATTCTCTTTGAGGGTATGGAGAATAGCCTCTCAAACTGTAAGTGTTTGGTCAACCACCTCGACCTTTGAGACACCAGGTAAGTATGAGAGAAATGAAGGTGGATTATGTCCATATACCACTTCAAAAGGAGTCATGCGTGTAGTTGTATGGTATGAAGTGTTGTACCACCATTCAGCTAGGGATAACCATTGACCCCATTGTTTTTTCTCTTCTGAGAAAAAACACCTCAAATATGTTTCCAAACACTTGTTGGCAACTTTCGTTTGACCATCATTATGGGGATAATAAGCTGTGTTGAGGTGCAATTGGGTGCCTTGTATCCTGAACAGTTCTTTCTAAAATTTTTTTGTGAAAGTTGGGTTGCGATCAGAAACAATAGAGTGTGGCATGCCATGAAGCTTGAAGACCTGATCCATGAAAATTTGAGCCATCATGGATGCTGTAAATGGGTGTTGAAGACTGTAGAAATGAACATACTTGGAAAGGTGATCAACAACCACCATGATGACTGATTTATTTCCCTATTTGGGTAAGCCTGTGATAAAATCCATAGAGATATCCTTCCAAATAGCAGGTGGAATCAGAAGCGGTTGTAGTGTTCTTGGAGATTTGACTATTTCTCCCTTGTTGCATTGACACACATCAAATTCAACGACAAAATTATGAATGTCCTATTTCATACCATCCCAGAAAAAAGAACTTTTGACCCTGTCATAGGTTTTGGTGAACCCGAAGTGCCCCGATGTGGGTGTAGCATGAATCTCAGAAAGTATCGTGTATTTAATATTTGATTGTTTACTTAAATACAAACAACCTTTGTATTGAAGCTCATCATGGAGCCAAGAGTACCCTGGGGAATATGGAGCATTGGAATGCAATTGTTGTATCAGATGCAAACTTTTGGGATCTTGTAGCCATTTCTGGTGAATGGCTTGGAGCCAATCTTGTACAATTAAGGAAAGAGAAAAAATGGATCCTTCATCTTCATATTTTTGAAAAAGTGCATCCGCAACCACATTTTCTTTGCCTTTCTTGTAAATGATCTCATAATCATATCCAAAGAACTTAGTCACCCATTTTTGTTGCTCCAGGGAGGAAATGCATTGTTCCAGAAAATACTTGAGGCTTTGATGGTCTGTCTTAATTTGGAAGCATTTCCCCAATAGATAAGGGCACCATAGATCAACGACATGCAAAATAGCCAACATTTCCTTTTCATAGATTGATCTTCCCAGATTTCTTTCAGATAGTTGCTTGCTAGTAAAGGCCAAAGGCTGACCCTCTTGCATAAGGACAACACCAATTCCTTTCCCTGAAGCATCACATTCCAAGACAAAGATCTTTGTGAAATCATGAAGGGTTAGGATTGGCGTGGTTCATATGGCCATCTTCAAGGTTTGAAAATCTTGAGAAATGGTTGGAGTCCAAGTGAAAGAGTTCTTTTTTAAGAGAGTAGTGAGAGGTGTTGCAATGAGGTGCTGCAATATTTCCATAATTCTTAACAAACTTGTGATAATAACTTGTTAACCCCATAAATCCACGCAATCTTTTGAGAGTCTTTGGGTGAGGCTAGTCTTACATAGATTCATTCTTTTTAGGATCCACCCTGACGTCGTCCTTGCCAACTAGATGACCCAAGTACTCTACTTCTGAGGTGCCAAAATCACATTTAGACTATTTCAGGAAAAGTTGGTGTTGAGGGAGTATATGGAGAACTCGATCTGCATGAGCAAGATAGTCTGTCCATGTTTTTATATAGATGAGGATATCATCAAATAAAACTAAGACAAAATGACAGAGAAAAGGATGGAAGACATGACTCATGAGGCTTTGGAAGGTGGAGGGGGCATTACATAAGCTAAAGGGCATGACCAAAAAATTCTAGTGGCCCTCATGAGTTCTAAAGGCAGTCTTGGGAATGTCTGTCTCTTTCATATGTATCTGGTGGTAGCCCGAACGAAGATCAATTTTAGTAAATAATTGGGCACCACTCAATTCATCCAGGAGGTCATCAATGATAGGAATGGGAAATTTGTCTTTAATGGTAAGTTTGTTGAGGGCACGGAAGTCAGGACACATTCGCCAAGAAACTTCTTTCTTCAGGACCATGACCACAGGAGAAGATTAGGGGCTCTTAATAGGGCAGATAACGCCTACATTAAGGAGTTCCTGGACCATTTTCTCAATTTCATTTTTTTGTGAAAAGGGGTAACGATATAGACGAATATTGGGAGGAAGGCTTCTGGGTACAAGGGGAATGAAATGATCATGAACACCACGGGAAGGAGGGAGTCCCTGGGGAGTGGAAACAACCACTTGATGTTTAGAAAGGATGGCTTGGAGGTCTTATGGCACCAAGGGTGTCTCTGTTGCTTGTATGGCATGGAGTTGGGCAATAACACTAGAATGACCTTTTTTGAGCAACTTTTCCATGCGATGGGAACTAATGTTCTCACGTGAACTGGCGGTGATACCTTGGAACTTATATTGGTGGCCCTCCTGGTCAAATTGCATGGTTAATTCCTTAAAAACTATGAGAATGGGACTCAAAGTCCTTATCCAATGTGCACCCAACACAATGTCACAACCACCCATGTCGATAGAAAACATATGAGATTTTAGGTGGTATCACCAATTTGAAGACACACATTTTCACAATGCCCTTCACATTTCATGGAGCCATCATTGGCAATCATGATTTGGAAATTATTGATAGCATGGATGTAGCAATGAGTTTCTTGGGCAATGTGGCGATGAATAAAATTATGGGTGCTTCCACAATCAACCAGAATGATGACCTTCCGATGCTTGATGTAATCGATTAGCTTGAGGGTTTGGGGAGCAGAGAAGCTAGTGAGAGAATTGAGGGAAATGACTAGTTCTACTTCGAGAGGGTCTGAGGGAGGGGTTATGTCATGGGTTTCAGGTGACTCAGACACAAGGAGAGTTTCAACATCCTCTTCCGGAATATCCTCAGATATGTCTATAAAAAGATTTTTTTCCTTGAACTTGTGGCCCAGGAAATATTTGTCATCACAATTATAACAAAGGCCTTTTATTTGACATTCATCCATTTCCTCCCTGGTCAATTTTTGAATTTTTAGTGGAGCGAAGGGAGTAGTGGGATTTATTGGTTTAGTGCAAGGGAAAAGGGAGGGTTTCCAGTTTCGAGAAGATACAACCTATTTTGCTTCTTTAGCTCTTTTAGTAGCCTCCACCCAACTCTGAGGCCGAGCCATGAGGACATGGGCTTGAATCTCATCCTTGAGGCCATTGATAAAAAAATATCGAAAAAAGGCATTGGACATGCCCTCTATTCGAAAAGCCAGGCGCTCAAAGGTAGTTATAAAGTCTTCCATTGTTCCTGATTGTTTCAACTTTGTCAAATGGCCCAAATGGTTGGTGTTGGTGTCAAAGAATTCATAAAGCTCTGCTACAAAGTGTGTCCAAGAAATATACCCTTGACGAGAAGTTTTTCTCCATTACCACCATTGCCAACGTTCTTGATCTAGATGGATAACACCGTACCGGAGTTTGGCCAAGTCATTTGTAATGTCATATAAAGAGAAATAATGTTCCATTTGGGTTACCCAACCAGTGGGATCTGAGCCATCAAATTTGGTCACATCCACCCATGGAAGGTGTAGGTCACATTGAAAGTGATGGTGTTGAAAGTTATGGGAATGAGAGGAATTTTCATCTTCACTATGTGGAGGTGAGTCAAAGGAAGAGTTATCTATAGGGATATGTAGCTTGGTGCAGAGTGTCAAAAATACAGATTCGAGCTGGGTGGTCAGGTCTTGTTTGATTTCCTCCATTGAGGACTGCATGTTTGTATTGATGGCAACAACATTGGCACTGAGTTGTTTCACTTCTTGTTGCGTCTCGGTGAGACTAGATTGCAAGGTATTGAAGCGAGCTTCCAAGTATTGGCTATAGGTATGGGCCATGAGGACAAGGGAACCGAAAAGGGGCAGGTGGGGTCAATTTGTTTTTCCAAAAATGATATGTATGAATGTGATAAGGGCGAAGAGATAAATCCAATGGAATAGGTCTCAAATAATGGTGAAAAACTTTCCAAACTTATTTTTATTTTATTTTTTATTTTTTACACCTGCGGAGTTATACTCCGGTCTGAAGAATACTGCAGTGATGAAATGCCCAAATTCTTAACCAGGAAGAAATGTGTAGTGCTTTGGAAACCCAAACATAGTTGCACGGAAATAGATCTTTTATGTTTTAATTTGTTTATGTTTCTGTCCCCAAGGGTTAGGTATTCAAGGGTTCTACAGACAAGGGTTTGCCCTATGCTATATCTCTCTGATATACCTGCGGGGTCCAATAGTAGTACTTGACCCAATTTCTCAGGGAATTAACTAAGGAGGCTAGACCGTTCCCTTAGCCGTACTATCCGACTACCCAGGTACTAGAGAGTATCTTCCCGAGTGTTGTTCTCGATGGCACTATAGAAGTCAGGCGGTCGATCAATTTATCTAAAGAGGGCTTCAGGTAATCTAGGATGATCTGTACACAGGTGTTGTCTGATGCGCTACCATTCAAAGGGGTACCAACAAGGGTTACAAGGGTGGCCAACAAATGTGCACTTAAGTACCGCTTGTATTTCCTGCGTGTATGAATCCATCAACCGCGAGTTTATGCACATAACAACATATATATGTGGCTTAAAGACATTGAATTATGTCTCTACCATGAAAAAAATTTACCCACAATTTCTGCCAAGGAAAGTGCTCTGATACCACTTGTAGTATACGAGATATAAAAAGTATGCAGAACAGAAATAAAATGATAGAAATGGCAGAATAACAAAAATATAACCAGAACAATCACCACAATAACACTGAAATGATATCATAATAACAACAAAAATAACACTTTGATTCTGAGAGCAATGTTCATGAGCCTCTTCGAGGGGGAAACCTCCAGTCGAGGAGAGCTCTATTACAATAATATCCAAGCTAGGGTTCTCATACCCTTGACTCCTATTTATACTAAATATGTCTATCTAAATAAACATTTAGAGGAAGATCCTTCTAGAAGAGGAAGTTTCTATTAGGTCTTCTTACATTCGACTTATTCTATTTTATTGCAAGGCCTTATTAATATTGACCTTTATTACATCCGAATATATTCTTCTACCTATGTGTGGGTTAGGACCCTAACAAAGTGGAAGGGTAAAAGGAAATTAGAATATGGACCAAATTGCATGACATGAGCAGAATTCAAGGAGTCAAATAGCATGACAAAAGGATGTGCAATGGAGTAGCATGTAAAAGGAGGAAAATGGTTATAAATCATTAGGTTTCAGGGGACACTTTTTCCACTTTTGTAACAAGATTTTGGGGGACATTGTCCACTTTTCTAATGCGATTAACCCTATTTTTATGTATAAATATGTAAAATGTTTCTTTTGGAAGAGTGTGTATGGTATGTTCAACCTATGAAAAGTTCCTAGTTCTTTTTGGGTAAAGGGAGTCGAGCAGAGGAAGAAGGTTGAGGTATGACTGAGGAGTGAAATCGCACTACAATAGAATGGCTATGTAGTTTTGGGTGATGCTACTATTGCATATATTGTAGTACATTGAATAATTGTAACAAAACTATTAATGAATAATATGAGAAGCCAATTGTTGTGGATGTATCCCAAGTCAGGTGAACCACGTAAATTTGTGTTTTATGGTATGTTTGAAATTTATGATGTTTTCTGATATATGTTGAATCTATGACTCACATATGATGTTATAATGTCATTCATAGACTATGTTTAATGATAAATTAACTATTAGGATATGGGAATTGTGGACATGAGTAAATGGTAGCAACTACAAGAAGGATGCCTCACTTCCCCTCATCATTGCATAACCTTGGTTCATGCAACCCCTCTAGATTCCTCGGGTGATATCTCACTTTCTTTGTGAGTGATGTTGAAAGGGACGATATCTAATGGTTTTGTTGGTATTTGAATGACTAAACCTGGGTCTACCCCTTGCTGGGAAACACCACCTATTTAACGTTGGGGTTGTGGGGGAGACCACATGTACATGGATTGTCCTCATAGATATGAAAAATTTAGGACTATTCATAATATATAGTAGGATGATATAGTGGAATACATGTGTATAAATGTACCAAGGATCTATGTATCTCTAGATAATGAGAAATTTGACTTCTAGTCTCATATGATTGAAGTGGAAGGTAAGATCAACAACCAACTCATTTGTATTTTAATTGATTCAGGAGATATTCATAGTTATCCATATCTTAAGATGGTGGAAATTTTTAAATTGACAAGAAGTAAGCTTGGAAAACCTTGGTTGGTGAAACCAGCTATAGGAGCTAAGAGGAAAATTAATGATATGGTTAAAGCATGCCCAATGGACATGAATGGGATGAACACAAAAGTTGATTTGAATATCATACCATTGGGATTATATGATTTTATAATTGGTATGGATTGGTTGTAAAAGAATCACGTTGTCCTAGATTGTTATAATAATTCCTTTACTTGCTTGGATGAGGCACTGAACTTGAGTACAGTTCATGGAATTTTCAGGGCAGTATCCATCAGAGAAGTTTCAACCTTGCACATGGAGAAAAAATTCATGAAAGGGTGTTAAATATTGTAGAACATATGGAAGAAACACCTAAGGATAAAGTGCCAAACATTGAAGACTATGAATTCTTAAAAGAGTTTGAAGATGTATTTAAACAAATATCGGGGTTTCCACCCAAGATAGATATTGATTTCTCCATCAACTTGATGCCTGGAGAAGCCCCAGTATCCAAGACTCCTTATAGGATGAGTACACCAGAGTTGAAAGAGTTGAAAATGAAACTTGAAGAGATTTTGAAGAAGGGGTATATACACCCAAGTGTGTCACCTTGGCATGCCCTAGTATCATTTGTGAAGAAAAAGGATGGAACCCTGAGGCTTTTCATTGACTTCAAGTAGTTGAATACGGTGAATTTGAAGAACAAGTATTGTTTTCCAAGGATATATGACCTCTTTTATCAACTAATGGTTGCAAAGATATTCTCTAAGATTAACCTCAGGTTAGGTTATCATTAGGGGAGAATTAAAGAAGAAGACATCAACAAGATAACCTTTAGAACAAGATATGGCCATTATGAGTTCACAGTGGTGTCATTTGATTTGTCAAATGCACCAGCTATCTTCATGTGTTTAATGAATGGTATTTTCAGAGAATACTTGAATAAGCTTTTCATTATGTTTTTGGATGATATGCTTATTTACTCAAAATCTAAAAAATATCATGAGAAACACTTGAGGATGGTGCTACAAGTATTGAGAGAACATCAATTGTATACAAAGTTGATGAAGTGATCAATGTACCATTGGAAAATTCATTACTTGGGTCATATAATTTCAGAGGAAGGAATAATAATGGACCCTATGAAGATAAAAATGATTGAAGGATTGATCTGGATCTCTGGGGCTGAGATCTGGATGGCTTGAATGCCGAGAGAGGAGGAGCTTAGAAATGTCAATCTTGCATAAAAATAAGCATGGACAAAAACAACATGTAAATGAAGTACTTGGGAGGTGAGGCTCAAAGAAGAGCCTCACCTCTAAAACTAACTGCTAGTAAATCACTCAGAGCTAATGAATCTCACAATGAACAATAAAAAATATGAGAGAAACCAAAATGAGTAACTTGATATTATGAAAAGGATTTCTAGGCCTTTACATAGCATTACAAAATGGTCCATTGGACTAAGTCAAAAAGAGCTCATTAAATGAGTCTCTATTATTAGTATAATATATCTAACTACTCAACTAACTAAGTAGTGGAAAATAAAACCCAATACAATAATAGAAAGAGATCATTAAATGTGTCTCTATTATTATAATAATAGATTTAACTACCCAACTAACTAAGTAGTGGAAAATAAAACCCAATACAATAATGGAGAAGTGGGACTCTGTTTGACCCTTACGGGCAACATGTTAGCCCAATTAATTAATGAGGAGGTGGGCATCTCCTTGATCCATATTGACAATCTATTAGATTTATAGATTTATTACTTTTGTATCTGAATTTAGACCATATACCCCCTTAAAATTTGGATCATTCCTCCCCCCTTAGAAAATGATGGTCCCCATCATTTCACCCATGCTAAAAAGAGAAACCCCATTATCACACCATTATGATTACAATGTGAAAATACCCAATGAAGAGAAGGGTTTTGTGTGGTTGACTCATAAATGTGGGTTTGTGGTTGACCCATAACCTATTTGACAATAGCATTATACATGGGTAAAAAAATAAAAATAAAATCCCAAAATTTAAGAAAATAATATGGGAAAAACGTTACTTTGGGGTTGTGAACATCCTTCTGCAAATCTATTCATAACCTCTGCTACAGGTGATGAAATCCAATTCCGTCAAAGACTCGTTTGAGATACTGAAGAGATATTTCCCTCCATATGTGGAACTTCTTCTTTTGTTTCCTGAGCATGGAGAAAAATAATTTTGAATATGGTGGTACACACGACCTCCTTAGGTCAAATACATTATGAGATTAAATCGATGATATCTCTCAAACCAGGAAGCCAAATGTGATTCCATGAAATACCTATTTGAGATATTGAGGAAATATTTAGATACATATGTAAAAATCCTTCTGTAGTTTCTTGGGCAGGGAGAAAAACACCATTGAATATGGTGGTACACGTGGCCTCCTTGGGACAAATACATGCTGAGATTAAATCAATGATATATCTCAAACAATGAATCCAAATGCGATTCTATGAAATACCCATTTTAGATATTGAAAAGATATATCTAGAAATATCTGGAACTCCTTCTTTGGTTTCCTGAGTAGGGATTAAAGTACCATTGAATATGGTGATACGTGCGGCCTCCTTGGGTCAAATACATGTTGAAATTCAATCGATGATATCTCTCAAACCAGAAAGCTAAATGTGATTCTGCGAAATACCCATTTGATATCTTGAAGATATATTTCCAATGAGCTATGGAGTATCCTTTGCAATTATGTGTAGAGGGCGCAACACTTCTTTGAAGTTGGCTCAGTGTAGAGGGCCACAAAGGATGCCAAGGGTTTGTGGCACAGCATGGGCTATTATAGAGTTTGTGGAACTTCCATGGGCAGCACAAACACCCTGCAAATTTGTCGAAAATGTTGCATACAAATGGATGTAGTGGATCCATGTATAGATGTAGTGAATCCATGTATGGTTCTCTTTGTAATGGTGAACAAAGATCCGAGGGTAAAAAAACCCTGTAGTGCCTATGGACCAACTATGATGCTTACAGTGTATGGTCTGAAAAATGGATTCTGATAGTACTAAAAGGAGGTTGGTGATTTCTACGAATTTTTGAACTCACAACATGCTTCAAACCCTTATCCCGATGCAGAGCGAACCTACTCTAATACCACTGATCCGGATCTCAGGGGCTAAGATCTGGGAGGCTTGAATGCAGAGAGAGGAGGAGATTAGAAATGTCAATCTTGCATAAAAATAAGCATGGACAGAAACAACATGTAAATGAAGTACTTGGGAGGTGAGGCTAAAAGAAGAGCCTCAACTCTAAAACTAGGTACTAGTAAATCACTCAGAGCTAATGAATCTCACAATGAACAATAAAAAATATGAGAGAAACTAGAATGAGTAACTTGATATTATGAAAAGGCTTTCTAGGCCTTTATATAGAATTACAAAATGGTCCATTGGACAAAATCAAAAAGAGCTCATTAAATGAGTCTCTATTATTAGTATAATAAATCTAACTACCCAACTAACTAAGTAGTAGAAAATAAAACCCAATCCAATAATAGAAAGAGCTCATTAAATGCGTCTTTATTATTATAATAATAGATCTAACTACCCAACTAACTAAGTAGTGGAAAATAAAACCCAATACAATAATGGAGAGGTGGGACTCTCTTTGACCCTTATGGGAAACATGTTAGCCCAATTAATTAATGAGGAGGTGGGCATCTCCTTGATCCACATTGACAATCTATTAGCTTTATAGATTTATCACTTTTGTATCTGAATTTAGACCATATACCCCCTTAAAATTCAGATCAAGGATGACCAACACCAAGGAATGTCTCAGAGGTGGGATATTTCATGGGACTTTCAGGGTATTATAGAAGGTCTATCGAAGCCTTATCTAAGATTTCACACCTAGTCACATCTTTGCAAAAGAAGAGTGTGATATTTGAATGGACTATTGATTGTGAAAGAAGCTTCCAACACTTGAAGTATTTATTGACAATTTCTCCAATATTAAGGGTTGTTGATCTGAATGAATACTTCATTATATGCACAGATGGTTGTAAAGAACTGCTTGGGGGAGTCCTTAGTCAGAATGGGCATGTGGTATTCTACGAATCATGGAAATTTAAAGAGCATGAAAGAAACTATGCTACAGATGATTTGGAATTAGAAGCCATAGTGCATGCCTTGAATATGTGGAGGCACTACCTCATGGGAAAATGATTTGAGTTAAGAACAAGTATGAAATATTTATTTGGAAAACCAAGTTTAAATGTCAGGAAAATTAGATGGTTGGAATTCCTTAGTGAATATGACTTTTATATAAGGCCTATAAAAGGTAAAGAGAACATGGTGGCTAATGCACTTGATAGGAGGGTGCATGAGATGCATGCTACAACCATTAGCATGCACAAATCATATTTGAAAGAAAACATTTTAGAGGTTGCAAAATCAGACCAATAGTACATGGAAAGAAAAGAAAATTTTCAGAAAGGTAAATTGAAGCATAAAATGGAAGACTATATGCTCAAAAAGGATGAAATTCTCATGTACATGTGAAACATTTATGTGCCAAATTATCAAGAATTGAAAAATATTATATTAAAATAAATGCATAACATTCCTTATGCTAGCCCCCAAGGTTACCAAAAAACTACTGTAGTTGTCAAGAGACATTATTATTGGCCAAGTATGAAGAAAAAAGTAGTTGATTTTATTGGCAGGTGTTTGGAATGTCAAAAAGCCAAGGCTGAGAAAAGACACCCAACTAGTTTTCAACAACCATTGCCCATTCCTGAGTGGAAATTGGATGTTGTCACAATGGATTTCATCACTAAGGTTCCCAAAACTTCCAAGAAACATGAATGTATCATGGTAATGGTGGATAATCTTACTAAATCTTCCCACTTTATTCTAGTAAATCTCACTCACAAGTAAGCCAACATTGTTGATATTTCTATGAGAGAAATTTATAGCATACATGGTGTGCCTAAGAAAATTGTACCTAAGAAAGATCCCAAATTTGCATAATTTTTTTGGAAGGGATTATTCAAAGAATTTGGAACAAATCTTAACTATAGCATAAACTATCATCCATAGTCAAATGGGAAAATAGAGAGGGTCAACAAGGTGATCGAGGACATGTTAATGATGTATGTGATGGATAAACCATCAAAATGGGAGGATTATTTGCATTTGGTTTAATTTTCTTACAACAATGGCTATCAATAATATATAAAGATGAGCCCACTTGAGGAAAATTATGGAAGAAAGTACAAAACACCAGTGAGCTGGGACAAACCAATAGAGAGAGCAGTGGTTGGGCCGGAATTACTCAGGGAAATGGAAGAGAAGATGGTGAAAATTAAACAGAATCTAAAGGTTACCAAAGACAAGAAGAAAAGTTATGATGATAAAGGAAGAAATCACAAAGAGTTTAAAGTGGGTGACCATGTGTTATTAAAGTTAAAGACAAAGAGAAGTTCCTTGAAATTAGGAAATTGCTCAAAGATGGAAGCCTGTTATTGCGAGTTGCTTGAAATCCTATAAAGGATTGGTCATGTTGCGTACATGATGGAACTACCTGCATCCTTATGTATTCATAACGTAGTCCATGTATCTTTGATTAAAAATGATGTACCTGATACTAATCATGACGTTGATTGGAATGTGATTCAAGTGGAGCCAGAAGGCAACTTTCAAGTGCAATGAGTTTTCATATTTTACCAGAAGATCAAGTAGCTCCTGAATTGAGCCATAGGGTTAGTAAAGGTCCAATAGACCTAATACCATATTGAGGATACAAATTGGGAGCACGAGGATGTTATGCGGGAAGAAAAACCACATATTTTTGAATACTTTTGAAGTTTTGATTGTACATGTGTATATAATGCAGTGAGTACATTGCATAAATAAGGGGGAGGCGATTGTAATACCCCTAAGTCAAAACCAAATTGTAAATATAATGTAATTATATATATAGTCTGGTGAACGGGGATACTTTGGGGCCAAAGTTCCTTTGTATATATGTATTTTGAGGCTAGAGTGCATATGTTGTTATTAGGCTAGAGATCCATAAGCTAAAAGGATAGTGAGCATATATTTGTAAAATGTAATCACACTCATTGTTTAATGAAAACAAATCATTGTTGCAGACCAACCAGGTAAAATAGTATGGGGGGATAAACTCCAATAGAATCTGAAAAGGAGGATAAGATTCTAGGAAAGGGGACAAACTAAGGGGACTTAAGAAAAAAATGAATATTTTATTAATATTCCTAAATTATAAAGTCTAAAGTATGGGATAATTCATTTTATCCTAAGTCTCTAAGGGGGAAACATATCACCATGTGGCGGGTCCATGTGGAGGACCCATGTAGTTCAAAAAATGATAGGTTTCAAGTTGGCAACATGCACATAAGTTTCCAGAGACTTAGCTCATTTTATAGCATTCCATATTCATTATCACCTCACCTTGTTGTTTTCAACCTTATCTTCATGCTTCCATTACCTGTAACTGTACTTGTACCATGGAAATCTTTGGAGATGGATTGAAGAGGTTGGTTTTCAGGCTTGTGGGATATTGAAGAAGCGGGTTGAAAGTAGGGATGATTTTAGGGGCTAAATTTCTCTCATGGGATAATTTTTCATGTTTTTTCCCAAAACAATATTCGCTATTTTAAAAATGATTCGCCCAAATTCTACAGAATAAAATTATTTGACCTTAAAAATAACCAAAATTTTATACAAACTATATAAAATCCTTATAAATTTGAATATTTTTACAAAAATATCACCAAACATTTATATTTGGCATATAAAGGATTAGTAATATTCGCCAAGGTTTCTACATTTTAAAATAAATTTCCATCCTTAAAATCATCCCTGGTTGAAAGGCTTGTGATTATTCTCTCCAGGTGAGAGAACTATTGGGAATAAATTCCCGAGGTGCCAAGATGCAAGTACAAGGCTCTAAGACTTCCTATCAGACGTGTTGTTGAAGGCATGGAAGGGAAGAGGGGAAACCGAAGGACTGTTGGGAAAAGAAGGAGTACACTTCCCAGGGTGGGACATGAATGTGGGGAATGTGGGACTATAGGATATTTTCTAGATTTGAAACTTGAGTTTGAGTTTCCTATTGTCTGAGAGACCTTAGGCTAGTTAGGATTCCTGTACCCAAGTGGATTTTTAGCCCCAACTATTCTATGTTAATTTATGTCTATTATTTGTTAATTTCTGTGTTTCGTTAATATTTATGTGTTTATTTTCATGGGTTTTTTTCATGTATATGTTGTATCTATATATTGTGCATTTGTAGATAATTTTTAGTGAATTTAATTGCATCAAAGTTTGGAAATTTGTAGTGGTATTTCCCAACTCGAGGATGGGGATGCTACAATTGAAAAATTGATGGCCACACCAAGGAAAAATGTTGGAAACTACATCCAGAATTGAACCCAAAGAACCACAAGAAGGAAATGAAGAAAAAGAACCTTCTAGTCACATATTCAAGCAATCAGGATGAAATTATCTTGGATGTGGATGAAAATATTTGATGCACATCTATGAAAAAGGAAGTGAATTTGAGTATCCTTCATCACGAGTAAGAGAATGAGATTAACAAGCTCTTCCACATCATGATTCAGGTCAAGAAGACCAAGATAGAATCTTTCTTTGACTCAAGTTCACCGGATAATCTTAAAGTAGTGGTTCTGGTCAATAAGCTTGGTTTGGAGGTTCATAATCATTATATACCCTATCCATTAGGTTAGGTAAATAAGGATGTAGAGATAAAGGTAATGAAACAATGTAAGATTAAATTTGTTGTAAGTGTTGATTTTATTCATGAAGTGGAATTTGGTGTAGTACCCCTTGATGCATGTGGATTAATGTTTGGAATCCCATACATGTATACAAAGGATGAAATGTTCATGTAGAGAGACAACTAATATCGACTGGTCAAGGAAGGGAAGTCCTACATCATTAACAGACATAAAGGCAAGTCAAATATCTCACTGGTAAGTTCCAACCAAGGAAATAAGTTGATTAGTTCTAGTAAGAAATATGTTTTTATTTTCATAAGAGAAAATTAGTTTGATGATGAGTGAATGAGAGTTAAGGCATCGTTGGAGGGGTGTAATAAAGAGAAGAAACATCATTTGTAGGAGTTTCTACATGAATATATAGGAGTGCTCAAGGATCCTAAATGGATACCACCTAAGAGGGATGTGGAGCATGAAATATAGTTATTGTTAGACTCCCCATTGTTGAATATTGGGATGTATATGAAAGTTTGTTCTAGAAGCAAATGAAGTGAAGAATAAGTTGCAACAATTTTTGGAGAAGGGTTTGATTTGAACAAGTAACTCACCTTGTGGGTTACCCATATTAATTGTACTTAACAAGGATGGGACATGGAGAATATGTATCAATTACATGGAATTGAACAATATTACCCTGAAGAATCGGTACTCTCTTACAAGGATTAATTATCTGTTGGACCAGTTGCAACATGACAAGTACTTCACTAAGTTGGATTTGAAATTGAGATATCACTAGGTATGAGTCAAATAAGAAGATACCTAGAATACTTCCTTCAAGACAAGGCAAGGTTTGTATGAGTGGTTGGTTATGCCATTCGGTTTATGCAACAGACCAACTACATTTATGGGACTAATGAATTATGTTTTACACCCTTATCTAGATTCATTTGTTATTATTTCTTTGGATGATATATTGGTTTATAACACTACCTAGGAGGAGCACATCTCACATCTTATGTAGGTATTAGAGACTCCAAAAAGGCACTAGCTATTGGCCAATCTCAAGAAATGCGAGTTTGCTCAACAATATTTGGTGTATTTTGGGTATGTGATTGCTGGAGGGGAACTCAATATAGATCCCACAAAGATGGAGGCCATCATTAAATGGTCAGTTCCTATGAATTCCACTGAAGTTAAAAGTGTTTTTGGGGAGGCACAATACTTGTAGAATTTCATTGATTCATTTTTCAGTGGTAGTTGAAACACACCATGCCATAACAACTAGTGGTAATATTTTTGAGTGGGGGAAGAATTAACATAAGGCCTTTGATGAGATAAAAATAAAGATCAATCAAGCACCAATACTCACACTATCAAACTTGTAGAATTCATTCAAAGTGGAGACATATGCAATTTTGTATGCCATGGGAGCAGTATTGATACAGGGCAGAAGACATGTCTGCTATCATTCTGAAGTATTTCATAGGGTAGTTCTCAACTACCATACCTATGACAAGGAGCTATATGCCTTGGTACAGGAGGTTAAAAAGTGGAAGAACTATTTGATGGGAAAGGAAACCATCAACCACACTAATCACTAGCCACTGTAGTATTTGTAGGCCCAAAGTAAGCTACAACAAACTAAACATTACAAGCAGATGGGGTTTTTACAACAATTTCATCTAGCCATCAAGTGTAAGAAGGGAAACACAAATAATTTGGAAGGCATGTTTTCATAACCGCCCACATCCAATATTACAAATTTGGGAACTATGATGCACATGGATCCTTTTACCCATGATGCATGTTGGTTTATCTCTTCTTCCTTGTCTACCGTCTGAGTTATTGACCCAAGGTTCATGTATTTTTAGGTTTCCAACAAATCCTCTAAAACTATCAGCCCTCCTGGTGACCCAGAAGGAAACATGGTGCATAGAATGCGCTGCATAGTCTCACCCGAGATAGATTTAATGGGTGGCTGTAAGACTCATGTGTTTACAGCCTAGGATTGAGCGTGAGATAAGGGATCCATATTTTGAACCATTTACCATAACTCGTAATTGGAACCTAATATTATTCCCAACTATGCATTAACTTCCATGGCTATTCCCTCATTATCGCAACAACATTTGAACATGTAATATAATAACTCATTCATTCATTAAACATAAAAAATAACTACTGAACAAGGGATAAATACATGCATGCATTCATCACATTAAACAAATATTACTGTGGTTCAGCCCCTCCTGGGCTACATCCACAAATATTTGGCTCTTGGCTCTTTTATTATGGTAGTTCTGCATCTTCAGCATTGTGCACTTACAATTATCCTCAGATGGGTAAAATCTATGTGAGGAGAACTAGATTGCACCAGGCTCCACATCCTATGATCTAATCCTCGGATCTTCCTTCTCTCCTCTATTCTAGCTCAACAACTTACAAAATAGTTCACAACAATATTGCATATCGCATCGACTCATACATAACCAATATGAACAATACAAAAATGAACTAATCAGGAACCAACAACCTTACACAACAAAAACTGGAACCCTCTATTATACCTATGTATCTATATTTATATCTATTGGGCTCTTCAGTCATTTACAATTTATTACCAAAACCCTAACCCTACAAACGTTAGGTCTTCCTCCCATGTGCGTGTGTTGTTATTCCTTCCAGCTGTCGCTTTCCTTGTGTACAATTTCTTGCATGCATGTGTGCTATGTTTTCCTCCAGCTGTTACTTCCATTTCCACATGCTTTATTTCCCCACGATCATCCATCTTTCCACTTCGGCCTGCTACCAATAGGCCCCCAACATTGACACGTGGCTCATCCCGAGTCACCTATTATTTCTGAGCTTCCTCGATCTCCTTGGTGATCGTCTGGAACTTTTCCTTGAGATCTGCTTCTTTTGTTAGTGCTTGTGCAGTCTTATCCTTGATGGTGTCCATGACCTAGAATTCCACTTCATCACTCATCAATCCTGCACATTCTTCCTTGGTTTGTGCTATCTGTGTTTTCTCTCCCTCCGCCTGTGCAAGTACTTCTGCTACCCGTTCCTGCAATTGCTCTATTTGAGCCTGGTGCTCTTGTTTCTGCATTTGCATAGTGATGCGTTATGCCTGCATCTTCTTCATCTCCTGTGTCCCTCTGAATCATTCTTGTAACGACCCCTTCGTTACGTCTATGAATAGCGAAGTACAATAGGAAATTTTTTTTCTTTTTCTTTTCTTTTTGACAAATAAGAAATTAACAACATCACCTAATTCACTAAGGTGACACATGATCAAAATATAAACAACTCTACATGTTATTGCAGAACGAGATTTCAAAATATAATGCCAAACAATCTCATGATATTATCACTAAGAACAATAATTTGCCGAATATAACACGCTTTTTACCTTACCAAATAAAAATCATACCTTGGCCACACGCCCGCTTCGGAGATGACCCTCGCGCTGTGCCGCTTCTGCTTGCCGACCAAAGAAAGCTCACCGGTACCTCCCAGCCAATGCTAGGGGTACTCTTCTTCCCCCTTAGCCCCCCGAGCTGCAAAGGGGCCACACAAGCACCAGAAATAAAATAGCGTCTCAGCCTGCCTCAACAGGCGGAGCTACCACTCCAATATAGCTGAGATATACCCAACTCCCACAAGCAATCCGTCAAGACCGCAACTCAGTAGCGAATCGTTACACTAACCATCTTCCCCCTTTCTTCCTTCCCTTCCTTCTCTTTTATAACAATTTTTGAGACTAACCTAACCCTAAATCATTAATTAATTAATTAATCTTTAATGGCAACTCTCTCCGAGTCTCCACCGTCCATGCGTCACGCATGCCTCCCGTTCTCTAAAATTAATTTATTTTAATAGTTTAAAGACTCAGATTTCCTCACTTCCTCAAATCACTCCTTAAATTTCTCCTAAATCATTCCTTAAATCACTCCTTGATTTACTCATTAATCCCTCCTTAATTTACTCTTTAA
>JASDQU010191114.1:0-10791 GCA_032191745.1 Picea mariana
TATGATAAGGAGTTGTATGCATTGGTGCAAAGTGTGAAAAAATGGAAACATTATTTGTTGGGAAAATAAACTATCATTCACACAGATCATCAACCACTGCAATACTTACAATCACAAACAAAGCTACAACAAGAAAGGCACTTCATATGGATGGGTTTTCTACAACAATTCCACTTGATTATAAGGTACAAAAAAGGTATTTATAACAAAGTTATTGATATGCTTTCTAGGCCTATTGTTAGTGCTTCAGTTATTCTTAAGCATAATTCTATCATGCATGGAAGCTATGTTGAACAATATGCTTTAGATGCTGATTTTAAAGAGGTTTATGTAACTTTGTGTCATTCTAACCAAGTTGAGGAATTGGATTACCATGTGCATGATAAGCTTTTGTATCATCTTTGCAAGCTATGTATTCCACAGGATGAAAGAGTCAACATCATAAGAGAAGCTCATTCTTCTCTTATTGTTGGCCACTTTGGTGTAGGAAAGACAATGGCTAATTTGCAAAGGTATTTCTATTGGCCTAAAATGAATGAAAGTGTTTCAAGATATGTAAGAGGATGTTCTTTATGTGATACAAGCAAGCCTAGCAATAGAAAGTTGGGTTTGTATACTCCACTTCCGGTTCCTTCTCGTCCTTGGGAAAGAATTTCCATGGACTTTGTAGGAGGTCTACCTATGTCTAAAAAGAATCATGATTATCTTTATGTTGTGGTTGACCATTTCAGCAAAATGTGTATTTTGATGCCTTGTAAGAAGCAAGTTATAGCTGAGAAAACGACACAAATGTTCTTTCAACATGTTTGGGTACATTTTGGGTTGCCTAAATCCATTATTTCTGATCAAGATTCTCGATTTATTGGGAACTTTTGGTCAAGTTTATGGGCACTCATGGACACCAAGCTGAAAAAGAGCACAACTTTTCATCCACAAACCGATGGTCAAACATAAGTGTTTAATATAAAAATAGTGCATCTTCTTCGTGGTTATTGCAGAAAGCATCCTAAGCTTTGGGATGAGAACCTACACTACATTCAACATGATTACAACTGGGCTAAGCACTCTTCAACTCAAACATCTCCATTTGAGGCATGTTTTGGTTATTTGCCCAAATCTCCTTTAGATTTTATCTTTGGGAAAGACATTGCTATTGATGGTCAATATGACATTGATAGGGAAAATAAGTTCATTGAACAAATTCAGTTAGTGCATCAAATGGTACAAGAACAGTTGGAAAAGATCCAAGCCAAGTACAAGACAAGACATGGAAAGCATCGTGTTGATCGCAGTTTCCAAGTTGGAGATGAAGTTTGGCTTTACATTAGCAAAGAGCGGCTTGAAGGAGAAGGTAAAAAACTGAAACCAATTAGATATGGACCTTTCAAGATTCTTGAAAAGATTGGTAACAATACATTCTATTGGGATTTGCCTCCTTATATGCAAATGTATGCAGTTGTCAATGTTGATAATTTGAGATTGTATGAGCCCCCTTTGATTGATGATCAAGAAGAGCATTTTCAGATTCCTTCTACAGATGATTTCTCGCTAGAATATCTTTCAGAACTACATGAAGACACAATCCTTGATAGGAGGATGAGAACTTCAAAATGAGGGAATGTGGAATACCTTCAAGTTGGTATTAAAGGCACAAATCCAAGAAAGGGAAAGTGTATTGAGGATGGAAAGGTGAGGGAATTGTACCCTCATCTTCAGATTGATTGAAAGTAGTCTTTTGGAGGTCCAAAAGCTTCCCAATGGGGAGGAGTGATCCAGGGGATCAAAATATGCTCAAAAATCAAAGTGCTCATAATTGCTTCAAAATGGACACATGCGTAGGCCTCGTCCTCATGATCCCAACGCAACTTGAACAGGTTCAAACAGACGTCGTATGAGTGAGATATCGCGTTCTGTCTACTTTTCCAAATAAGCAAAATTTTGCTGACTATACAGTCTGTACAGTCCGTACAGTGCTGACGTGGAAAATGACCATACTGACATGTGGTAGGAGGCTGTATTGACATGTGGCATTTGATGATGTTCCATGGAACAGTTCATGACATGTGTCAGATGAGGACCTATCAAATGGAGACACATGGCAGGTTGGTGGATCAATAGAATGGTGGCACGTGGCCCAGACATGAGTTTCCACGTGGAACCCCCTCCAAGGAATAAAAGGTTGATGTTCGCGGGGGTCGAACCTGCGACCTCTGGGGACAGGTGGAAGAGTTTTGGCAGGGGCTAGGCTACCAGCCCACCCATGATATGGTTCTTACTCATATATGGTTTCATAACTATTTAAGTTTGAAATATGGTATGGTTTGGCGGGGTCTGAGCCAGGGCTTAGCCCCAACCCCCGGTTATATTCCTTCTGCCATATGACTACCACACACAGCCTTGCGCAGGGTTTAAAATGATCATCCAACAGTCATCCAAAATGTGCCCAACCACATGTCAGCCCCACATCCAACCATTGCAACGGGTGCCAATTTAAGTGCATAGGGTTCGATCACATGGGGGGCATACACCCAGGACCTTCATCGGGAAAAGGGGCCAACGCAATAACGGTGCGACAATTTTCCATATTTTACGGGAAGGCTCACGTGCTGGGTTTTTGTCACAAAAAATGCCTGTGAGCCAGGTTCAACCAGTTTGGGTGCGTTTTGGCGAGCATAGACAACAAAGAATTGGGAGAAACTTCCAGGGAGTCATTCCAACTCATTTTTTGGCCAAACCAGGTGCAAGAAGAGCCCAACTAGGGGTTTTTGGACGTTCTGGAGCCATCGAAGCCATCCATTTCTCATTCTGAGTAATGTAAAGCACTGATTTTGACACTTTGAGCATTAATGAAAAAGATACATTGGAAGCTGGACCAGGAGATGTAGCCGAAGAGAGGGGTGAACTCCTTTATCATTTTGTTGTGTTAATGTGTGTATTATGATGGTTGTTTATGAATTTTTATGTTTCTCATGATTAAGTAAAAAACTCATTAATATTTATGCATTTTTAACTTGATCCTATTACCCAAACACATACCATTTCACTTGCAATTTAAAAAAATTTCAAGCCTTTACATTTTCAGATCAATTGGTTGGAATCACATGATGCAATACTTAACTATAAGATGAAATGGTTAAGTTTGATAGATGATTTGGGACAAACGGAACCAGGGGGTTTTCTTGAGATTTATTTCTTCCCTACATCTACAGAAGAGTATACGCAAGGGGTGCAAGATTTATGTAATCTTAGCGCTAAACGAAAGGGGCAAGGCGAAAGGATTAGAAAACTATCCTGTAGTGCAAGCATTTGCAGACGTGTTTCCAGAAGAGTTACCGGGTTTACCACCCGAAAGAGAGTTGGAGTTTACAATAGAATTGAAACTTGGAACTGAACCTATAGCGAGAACACATTACCGGATGTCAACGCCTGAATTGCAGGAGTTGAAAATGCAATTGAAGGAATTGGTGGACTTGGGACTTATACCTCAAAGTGTGTCACCTTGGGGTGTGCCAGTTATTTTCATTAGAAATAAGGATGGATCATGGATGATTTGCATTGAATACCATCAAGTGAACAAAGCTACGATCAATAACCAATATCTGTTTCCAAGGATTGATGATTTATTTGATCAAATGAAGGGAGAAACTGTGTTTTCGAAGATTGATTTGAGATCAGGATATCACCAATTACGGATTAACGAGGAAGATATACCTAAGACAACATTTAAGATGAGGTTCATACACTATGATTTTACAATTTTACTATTTGGATTGACAAATGCCCTGGGGTATTCATGAGTTTGATGAATGCGGTGTTCCGTGAATACTTGGACAAGTTTGTTTAAGTATTTATTGATGACATACTGATTTATTCTTGGACAAAAGAAGAGCATGACGAACATTTAAGATTGGTCCTACAATGTCTGCGAGAAAACAAATTGTACATGAAACTATCAAAATGCTTTTCTTACCAATCGAAGATTCATTACTTGGGACATATCATATATCATGAAGGTATCACTGTGGATCCAGTGAAAGTAGAGGCTATTATGGAATCGACAACACCGATAAACATACAAGGAGTACATAACTTTATGGGTTTAGCATGATATTACCGACGATTCATCAAAGGTTTTTCGAAGATAGCAAATCCAATCATGGAATTGAAAATCGATACTTGAATTTAAGTAAGGTTGCATATTCTTTTACCAAATTATAACTCCTCAATCAAATTCAGTGACATACATGAATATTGTTCATAGACATTCAATTTAACTATCTAAAAATGATTGGTTTAACGAAACACTATTGCCTTCCTGACTTGTAAACTACCAAACAGATTTATATATTAGTTGGATCTTGGTTTAACTTGTTTCTTATGTAGTTTTCTATTGGATTTAGATGTTGAATAGAAATGTTAAAATCCTGAAATTGATTCTATTTAATTATATTAAGAATCACATTATTTCTACTAATTCCTTTACAAATTGATGAGACTGTAAATGCCTGTATTGTGGAAATTATGCTTATGGTATCTTATTGCCTTTCTTCCGTAATAGTAGACAATGGTAGAATATCTCTTGCTTTGAGTATCCCCAATTTTTGGTAAAGTGTTCCTTTATACTAATAACAAAAGATTTCGTTGACAATAATATTCATCTTCAATTTCACTATTCGGTGTAATCATTCTTTCTTTTATTTCAGTAGATGAGTAAAATTTAAAAGTTCATTATGGAATAAAACTCGTAATCAACGAAATCGTAGAACCTGTGTTAATCCTGGATAAAAAATCACAACCAAATGACATGAAATTAATAAGAAGAATGATACAAATATGAATTAATTTATCTGCAAAAGGGAATGTAAAATGTAGATACGAAAATCAATGAACGAATCTCTAAGAGAGATCAGAACACCGTGATTTATGTTATGTGGTGCAATTTCTAAATTAGAAGCTCGTTAATTTAACAATCGTGTTTCCATCACCGCCACTAAGAGTGTAACACCATTATTTTAGGGTAATTTGTATCTTATCCTTATGTTCATAAATGTTTATTGTCAATTGCATGTAATTTCAGATTATGATAATATATAGTGTGAGTTTCTCACGAAATTAGGCGTGCCTCTTGACTATTTCGTTCAGAATAATAAAAAGAATGGTTTCCTGGAGCTAGTAATCAATGTTGTTTTCCGTCCTCGTAGTAGAAGCAATGAAGTACGAATGATTCTCCAGTTGAATGCTTGATTTTGTCTTGTTGTTAAGTTACCATTCTTTGATGGGTACGTATCTTGGCATATCCATTGGGGTAGTGTTAGTAGTCCATGTTTGGGTAGTCGTGGTGATTTCATCCCTTTATTTTTAGAAAAATATCGTAGGGAACCTTATCGTTGTGGGTGTTGGATGACTATATTTTAAGTTGACGAGAGGTCAAGAATTTCGTTTTCGAGGAGTCAAGTTTAGTTGTTCTTGCTGACGACTGGCGAACCCGAGTAGAGATTCCAAATTTACTCTAGTAAGCCTTTCAGTGACACAACAGATAAATTGTTAAGTTATGGAGGTACCCGTGAGTATGTTTAGTTATATCGAAAAAAACCACTGCCTTATTAGATAGATTCACCATAGCAGATTGAAGGAAAGTTACTCGAATGAACGTAGACGGGGGGGAGTAAGATAAATGAAGATAAAGATAAGAATAATTTCTAATGAGGAGAGGTGCAACTGATTTGCACTTTGGTCTAGAATATATTGGATACTCCATAACCTAGTTTTTATTCTTGGTAAAGATAGGTCACTTTACTTGTAGAAGAAATTATCTGGTTTTAGTGATTTTGTCTTAAAATTTTAATGTGAGGATGAATAGTCGTATCCTAACTCAGGTGAGTATTGATCCCAATAGGTGTTATGGACAGATTGAAATAAATCTTGTTTTAATGATAATGAACTTATAAGGGTCTGATAAATTCTCACGTGTTAGCCTATATCTCAGATTGGTTGACGAGCTTTATGAGTTGGGTAATTAACCTGAATCTTGCTTCACTATGGGTTTGATTTTATTCTTTTAAGAAGTTTTTTACTTTAAAAATTATTAAGTTACTTCTTTATCTCATAAAACAAATATTATCATTATTGTTCAATAAGTTCTTAAGGAACAATCTCTTTTACCTTCCCCTTTAATTTAGAATTAATAACGTTATAAATTGTTGGGCTAGGGTAAGCAATAATTAGTTTTATTTAATAAAAATTGTATAAAGGCAGTGATTATTGATTGTTATATTGCTTCATCATCGACATTTCATAAATATTTGTATATATATAAACTGGAGGAAGAATTTGATTTCGAAATATCATAATACATAGTTGTGTAAATTTGTGTGAGTTACAAGATAGATAAATAAAGAACTTACAAGAGTTAATGTTAAAATTTTGGGATCTACAAAGGTAAGGTAGATCTAACTACCTAGCGCATAGATAAATCTTTACCTTAAATATTTGTTCGGATTATTTGAGCCACATGAATTATTCAAGGAAGATTGAAATCTTAGTATGTTCGCATACTCTTTGTTAGAAAAAGGGAGGGTATTAACTTCGTATTAGATATAAATGAAAACATTTAAGGCTTTATTATGCAATCCAAAGTAAAAGATTGTGAAGAATTTACTTCAACACCTTTGTGTACTGAGAAAAATCTTGTCTTAGTTTGTAATTCTAGTAGTTTTCATTATATATGATGTTTATCTCCTTTCTGGAATGTTTGTGGGATTACAAATGTTGAATTTTAGTCTCTATATTCTAATTCTTTGTAAACTATAGATATGTGGCACTTATTAGATCGATTACATATAAGTTTTATTAATGTAAACTTTTTGTCATACTTATAATATTATGTGGGCATATGCTCTTTACGAATTCAAAAAAAAAATATTGCCATTTCATTATGTTAAGTTATTTGGGTATGTTAAGTTACTTGGGTCGTATACAGTAAGGATTGTTACAATGGCGTAGTGTGTATTCTTTCTAGAGTTCTACGGGCATCAATTTGGCATGGGTCTTCTTATTCCAAATGCATATTTATTCCTCTTCTATGGGTTGAAGAAGCCCTTTCCTCGATACATTATTCAACTTCTGCCATTTTTTTTTAATGGCTATCACAAAAAACATTATTATTTTTTTAACTTCAGAAACTTAATTACTTATTTAAATTAAACAAATTTTGTTTTTAGAACGAATGTAGATCCATACTAATTTCATATCTATGATGTGTCTTGAGGGATCAAATCCATCACGGTATATATTTTTTTTCAATTTTGATTTTCAGTTATAAAAAACAATTCATATCGGGGGACTTGATCCCTCTCTTCCCATGATAGATTTGGAGTTAATATGGGTCTATGTTGGTTCCTTGTGTGTGTGTGTGCATGTGTGTGCGCGCCTGTTCACCACGTATCAAGTTCATGTTGAGCATGAAAGGAATTACATATCTCTCTCATGGTGAGCAGCTCACCATTGAAATATTTTAATTCTAAGAAATTTTTTACTTCAAATTTCTTTATATATATAAAGTTGATACTAAAATATTTTACTTAAGGTGGACATTGAAATATTTTATTTAGTCAAATTAAATTTTTAACTTACAAGTAATCATTCGCACTGTTGAACCATAACTCCTTGTTGTAACCCTATCCCACATCCCTGCATGGATTTGGCTTATAGAGGGGGTTCTATCCCCTCTTCATCCCCTTCCCCTAATATGGTTTCCTTCGCATCCATAATATCCTCCCTCCCAAAATCCTCCAAGCAACCTCTTTCACGCTTTATCAAAAAACTCGATGAGATTATGTGTCTGTGAGTTCAAGATTACTCCGGGAACCTTGCTTTGTGCTTTGTGGAGAATGGTTTGATTGACCAATTTATAGGTATTTGGCCATCCCCTAGAGTAATGGTGATTTGGTTGGATAAAAATTGGAGACCTATGATAAAATGGATACTCTCACATTCCTTTTGCAGAGGAGGTTTCTTCACCTTCCTATTAAAATAGAATTAAGGACGATATATTATCTTCAAAGGTATGTGCCTGAACCACTTGATTGTCAATTTCTGTCTGGAAAATGACACCCACTTGAATTTTCTAGTCTGGGTTCATTTTCCCTACCTCCCTCTTCACTGCTAGAATGATGACACCATTCAAAATATAGGGAATACCCTTGGAAAGTACGTAGATTGTGTTGAACCCATATATGGTGTGCAAGTCTATGCCCAAATATGTGTTAGGTTAAACTTGGAGAAAGGCCTCCTAGAAGAGATCAATATAACCCTAGACAATTGGTCTTACCACCAACAGGTAGATTATGAACAACTCCCATTCAAATGTAAATTTTGTCATGAGTATGGGAACTTCCCAAAAAACTGCACCAAGTCAACTTCAGAGCCAACTTCAACTAAACCTAATGAGAAATGGTAGCAGCAGAAGAAGAGAAGACAAGCCTCCAAGCAAAGCATGCAAGGCCACCATGAGAAAACTCAACCTCCCTGAGGAGATCCCTCCAATCCAATACATGCATCGGGACCTTCTCCCTTTTCCCACCTGCAAAGAAAGGACCCACTAGTAAGTAAGAACCAATACAAATATCTTTCCAGTATGGATGCAGATAAATCATAAGAACAACATTCAGATCCTAAGTATCATTATTCCATATATGCGGAACCATATCGGAAGGATGCCCTTGGGGGCACCCTTGGTCGAAAATTGATTATCATTGATGTCAACTTTAGAAGAAGTCTATAAGCCTCTATGAGCAATCAGAATGGAAGTTATCAGAAATAACAAAGGTAGGAGAGAAAGTTCAAAAGCATGAAGATTGGGAAAGAGGTTGTTAGAAGAAGGTACACTATTAGGGGGAGTTACCCTTTGCCATTGATGAGAAGGGGGGGGGAGAAAGAAAAAAAGTATGAAGACAGGGAGAGCATTGGTCGCAGGGGGAGCATGAGCGTTGCCATCAATTCCAAAGGGGGAGATTGTTGTAAAATTGATTGTCATTGATGTCAACTTTAGAAGAAGTCTAGAAGCCTATAGAAGTAATGGGTATAATTGAGAAAGTCTCCAAAGTGGCCCCCTTATGGTGTAGCTTTGAGCATGGACATCATGGAAAGATGCCTTGAAGAATTCTACAAGAAACCCATAGGTGTGGTCATGAGACCCGAAGTTGACTGAGGAAAAGAAGGTTAAAGAATATATTGTATCAACAACATGTTGTACTCAGGTTCTCTGGATGAAGAAAACCCTGCAAGATATACAAGTGAAGTATGTTGGGCCTATTTCGATATTTTGTGACAATACCAGTCCTATAAGTATCTCCAATAATCCATCAATGCATTCCAAGAAAAAACATATTTCAATCAAGTTTCAGTTTCTACAGGAACAAGTTACAGAAAATAATATAAAGTTAGAGTACATTGGGACAAAGGAATAGATTGCAGACATCATCACCAAACCTCTTCCAAGAGATACATTTGAGTATCTTATACAGAAACTTTGAGTAGTTTTTGCTCCATAGTTATCTATAGAGATTTTTTCTAAGAAGACAAGGGAAGAGAGATCATCTATGAAGATAATTTATTGATGTTGGATTAGTCAATAAAGGAGTATTCACATGAATGATTTATATATATGTCAGTAGTTTATTTCATTAGGAAAAAACAATGGACAAAAATCATCGGGGGAGAGAAAGAACAAATTATTGGAGATAAAAATGCAGGCATAGAAACCAAAATAAGTAAATGGATACGTACACTAGAACATAAGCACCTTGCACTACTATCCACAATTGAACCCAACAACTTTGAGGAAGCCAGTAATGATGAAAATTGGATCAAGGCTATGGAAGAAGAACTGGATCAGATAGAGAAGAATGAGACATGGGAACTGGTTCTTAGACCTAAATACAAAAATGTGATTGGTAAAAAATGGGTTTTCAGAAACAAACTAAACAAAGATGGACATGTAACCGAAAACAAGGCAAGGTTAGTATGCAAAGGATATGCTCAAGTTGAAGGAGTAGATTTTGAAGAAACCTTTTCCCCCATTTCTAGAATGATCTTGGCCTATGCATGTTCCAAGAGAATCAAAGTATATCAGATGGACGTAAAATCATCATTTCTAAATGGTGAGTCTACATCGAACAACCAAAAGGGTTTCTACTTTCAGAAAGGGAAGATTATGTTTGCTTGTTGAAGAAAGCTCTGTATGGACTCAAGAAATCTCTTAGAGCCTAGTATTCAATATTGGACAGGTATTTGCAGCAACAAGGATTTTGAAAGGGTAATGTAGATATAAATCTCTATGTAAAGGTTGATAGGAACAACATACTTATCATTGAAGTATATGCGGATGGAATTATATTTGGAAATGATGATGACATGATGAGTAAGATATATACACGTATATGGAAACTATGATTATAAGTGTTGAGGTCAACTTAATATATGATAAAAAGATTTTTTCAACTTTTATCATGATTCGTTTAAATTTCCTACATTTATTGTTTACTCCCACTACATACTTTTTGTATTGTATATTGTTTGTAGACATATATATACACATATATGGAAACTATGATTACAAGTGTTGAGGTCAACTTAATATATGATAAAAAGATTCTTTCAACTTTTATCATGATTCATTTAAATTTCCTACATTTATTATTTAGGTCTAGTGTTTTGACAAAGTGATCGTTATGTATTTTGCAAAAAAAATCTTGAGAAGTTCAATATGGCATATGGCATATTGTAAGAAAA
>JASDQU010191115.1:9958-20131 GCA_032191745.1 Picea mariana
GTCAACCCTTGAAGTCCTTCAGAGTTTTCCTATACAACGGAAGGCACTGTTGAAAGATATTGGTGGAATCGACCCTACGGATACAAATTTAATAATTTTGGACTTGGAAGATCACATTCCAAGGTTACCCCCTCAACTCACATTCCAAATACAAGTTATTGTCTCCGATAAAAAAATTTGTAGAATAGTTATTGATGAGGGTGTCTTGACGCGTGTCATGTCTATTACCTGCTGGAAAGCCATTGGCTCTCCTCCTTTGACTGAATCCCACAACACACTCAAAGCCTTCAATGTCTCTGGTTTTAAGCCTTACGGTGTACTCCCTTCGTTGCCTATTATGTTAAAAGGCAACACGGTCAACGTTGAAGTGGAGGTCTTTGATGCTCCTCTCGATTAGAACCTTCTACTTGGCCATAGCTGGATCAATTCCATGCGCGCAATTGTGTCCACTCTTTTCCGTGTCATGCGTTTCCCACATCAAGGAAAAGTAGTTAGCATAGACCAATTGGCCTTCTTTCACTCCAATGCACGTACCGACAACGTACCGTTCATTGTAAAAACCCCCCCTAGATACGAGAATGTCGGTGTGGGTCTTCTTAAAGATTCCTCGTTGATGGGTACTTTCCCCATCCCACCACTCGATGTTCCACATCCGTTTGTCACCTCGATCAACATGATCTCCACCTCTGTTCACGGAACCCCTGCGTCTTACGACCCATGGATGGTACCCAACCTCGGTGATCATCTTCGATATGGCAACGAAATGCCTTTAAGTCTGGTCGAATCTGCTTATCAAGCCATTCAATTGACAACCCCTTCCACCCCCTCTCTTAGTGATTTATCTCCAGATCCATTCCGTGTCATTTTTCCCATGGACGAGATGATTATGTCTATTATGTCCATGGAAGACACCCCTTGGGACGATGGACATCATCGTTCCATCCTCTTCGGAATAACACACCATCTAGGGTTACCAACGGATCTCGACCCCGTCGACCGTTGTTGTCATTTATACCGTTCTCGAGCCTACACACGATTTGTTCTACGAAGGGAACTTAAGTAACATCTCACCCACCCTCCCCCTCAACATATCCATAAAACCTGGAATTGTCGAAAATGTGCATATCGGAGCTTCGTGTTCCCATGACGAGGTGGTCACCTACAAGTCTCTATTCCAAGAATTTCGTGATGTCTTCGTATGGAGCTATGAAGAAATGTTGGGTATTGACCCCGACATTGTGGTACATGAAATTAAGACATACCCGGGTGTTAAACTTGTCCGGCAATGACTTCGTTTGGTCCACCCATGTAAAGCAGCCACTATCAATATTGAAGTTGAGAAACTTCTTAAGGCTGGCTTCATTTACCCGGTGGCTCTAATTGATTGGGTTTCCAATCTTGTTCCGATTGACAAGAAATAAGGCACAATCCGCATGTGCGCTGATTATATGGACATTAACAAATCTTGTCCTAAAGACAACTTTCCTACCCCCTTCGTTGATCAGATCGTCGATGATTGTGCCAGAAGTGAAATATTCTCTTTGATGGATGGTTTCTCCAGGTATAATCAAATCAATATCGTACCAGTGGACCAACACAAGACCGCTTTTATTTGTCCTTGGGGCACTTTCGCCTATCAGAAACTTCCATTCGGTTTAAAGAATGATGGTGCAACTTTTCAACGTGCTATGTCTTACGCCTTTCATGACATAAAGCACATAGTGCAGCCATATCTTGATGACTTACCCGCTCATTCCATGCGCCATGTAGATCATCCGATACACCTCCGCGCCATTTTCCTTCAATGTCGGTTTTACCATATACGCTTGAATCCCCACAAATGTGTTTTCTACGTAGAATCCAACCGACTTATGGGATTTATTGTTTCACTTCAAGGGATCAGGGTAGATCCTTTGAAGGTCGAGGCGATTCTCAATCTCCCTCCTCCTTCCTCACTTCACCAGTTACAAATTTTTCAAGGGAAGGCAAACTTTCTCTGTCATTTCATCCCGAACTATGCTGAGCTAACTCTTGGATTTACGCTACTGCTCAAGAAAGGTTTTGAGTTCATATGGGATACCACTATCAACAAAGCTTTCGAAGCTTTGAAACTGTCTTTGACACGTACCCCTCTACTCTTCCCACCTGATTACAGTCGAGATTATTTCTTATACCTCGTAGCCTCAGACTATACCATCGCTATGGTTCTCGTCCAGGAGGATGACTCTCATGACGAACATGTCATTTATTACTTGAGTCAGAGTCTCACGACTACAGAAACCAAGTATTTACATGTTCAAAAACTGGCCTTGGCAGCCGTCCAAGCTGTTCAACGTTTCCATCACTATATCCTTTTACGCAAAACTACAGTGATTTCTAACTGCAACCCTATGTAACACATTCTTACATGTTAATTGCTAGGGGTAAAATACTCCAAATGGATTTTAATACTCTAAGAGTTTGACTTAGAATTCAAATGCGCTAAGTCCAATAAATCCTCGGTGTTTGCCAAGTTGATATGCGACCTTCCCTGCTCTGAGATGAAAAATGTAGGAGAATATTCACTACTCGATGAATCCCTTTTCCTGATAAGTTCCGATGACCTTTGGTACATAGATATCATCATATATCTCCAGAACCAGACTTTCCAGCCCAATTTTTCTAGCACTGACCGTCGTCGAATATGCTACCAAGCACGTCAGTATATTATCCTCGGTGATACCCTTTATTGTCGTGGGATTGACTCTATTTTTTGACGCTGCCTCTGGTTTGAAAAAGCCGAGAAAGCCCTGAATGATTGCCATTCTGGAGCCTGTGGTGGTCACATGTCTGGGTATGCTACTACCCAGAAGATCTTACGGGCAGGGTATTTTTGGCCTTCTTTATTCAATGATTGTATAATTGTTGTCCAAAAATGTCACGCTTGCCAAACCTACAACAATAAAATATGATCATACCCATCTCCTCTACACCCTGTGGTCTCTTTTGGTCCTTTTGCGAAATGGGGTATCGATTTCATGACATGTCACCCTCACTCGGCCGGGGGGCATGGATACATTATTGTAGCCGTAGATTATTTTACGAAATGGGCCAAGGCGATGCCAACATTTGACAATACCAGAAGGACTGCAACATTATTCATATTCAATCACATCATTGCTCATTTTGGTGTTCCTCAGGCTATCGTTACTGATCACGGTAGCCACTTTAGAAACTTCATGATGTCTAAACTCATTGGAAAGTTGGGCCTTCGCCATGAAAACTCAACACCCTATTACCCTTAATCCAACGACCAAGTTGAAGCAATAAACAGGTTCCTCATTACCATGCTTCGACGAATGATAGAGATTCATAGAACGAGTTGGCACACGATGTTGTTTTCAGCATTGTGGGCTTACCGGACATCTATTAAGTCTGCAACCGAGTTTACACCATTCTAGTTAGTCTATGGTATAGAATCCATCTTGCCGATTGAATGTGACATACCCTCCTTAAAACTAGCCATCAAACTTCTCCCAAACACTTTTGCCGAAGAAGAACATTTGGTGTATCTCATGCAATTAGACGAAACCTGTCGCAATGCCACCCTAGTTATAGAAGCCCAGAAGAAACACGTCAAAGCCCAATATGACAAACATGTCAGGCCACGCGTTTTCTCCGAAGGTGATCCGGTTATCCTTTACGAACAAGATCGGGATATGCTAGGAGCCGAAAAATTTGAAGCTATGCGGCGAGGTCCTTATATCGTCAAACGAGTTTTGGAAAAAGGAGCTTACGAGTTGGTGGACTACGATAGTATCCCTTTGAGTGAACCCAAAAATGGGTTGTACTTAAAGAAGTACTATGCCTAAGATCCCCATTGTATCATACTTTTTGTGTGTTACTTTAGGATGCTTTTTTCGTTATTTGGTCTCTACCCCCGACCGCTTATCTTACGTTGTGCTTGGTTTCTAGATGTCGGAGTCTTTGCTACCCTACACTGGCTTCACCGATGGTGATAATCGTAGTACTCAGAACCTTGCTTCTGCTGCATGGGCAATTTACGCACCTACAAATGAACTTATCAGTCTGCGAGGTGTGTGCCTTGGTCGTGCGACCAATAATATTGCGAGATACAACGCCATCATCGAATTGTTGATTGATGCTATTTCGCTCAATATCCACCACTTGGTTATATGACTTGATTCGTAGCTAGTAGTACTATAGCTAAGTAATGTCTACGCTATTCGAAGTCCTACTTTATTATGGGTATATTTACGAATTCGCCTCTTGGAACGTTATTTTGATTATATTGAGTATCAACACATTCCTAGATGTCTAAATACATTGTCTGATGCATTAGCTAACTATGTGTTAGACAGTCATTTGGGACATTTATAAACCAATCACACATTACATGTATAACACAACACAAGATAAGCCGGTAGAAGCCATATATATGTATATAACAATTGAAAGTTTTACTAAAAGTTTTTGTCCAAGGACCAAAATCTCAAAAATACGAAGCCCATAGCTTCTACAAAATAGTGTCACGGATGATGCTCACGATAACACACAACTTCTCGGGCCACCCTACGAAGCAGTCGACTGAGAGACTCGGACACACCCATAGTATGGCGTTGATAACGTCTCAGAATCTCCCCAATAGCAATGTCTGGGACATCCGTGGTCAACCCCTCCAAGTTCTGCTCCACTGCCTCGTAGTCTTTGACATCCCATCTCACCACTGGAGTTGCTTCTCCTCATCGTTGAATATGAGACATTTCTGGAGGTCGATATGCCCCCACATCTGTGTCATCAAAAATAGTTTTTTGGATTAGTTCTTGGATAAACACAAAAACATTTCATATGATAAAATTTGCAAAAACATTTAAAAAGAACAAAATGTGTACTCCTTACCTAAGTCACCCCACTGAGCATTCTCAAGCAGGGCCAGATCCGGATCCCCTCGGAAATCCAAACCAGTGTATGCGTAGTCGTCAATCATCAACATCTGGGGCCGTAACCAATCGAAAAATGAATCATTATACTTGATGATAGGCCCTGCTATGTGTCAGGCCATGAGGTTGCACCACCTCAGCATCCTCGGATCTTGTGGGGCCGGTAAACCCTAATCAACCTGTAATCGCAGTAGTGGGACCCTCTCAAGGAAGAAGTACACCAAAAGTGATTCGTACCCAAACTGCTTCAATTCACCCTTTCTGCACTTCGTCAATTGCCTCTTCATACTGCAGAGAACTGCATCCGACCAGTTGAAGACCCGAGGCTCTGTGCACTCTATGGCGTATTGGAAATAGCTCTGGAGAGCCATGTGTGGAGCCGTGCTCCCAGCCATGCATGAAATAGTGAACAAGATGGTCCGTAGGGTTAAATATTGGACCCCCCAAATAAAAACCTTACCCTTGGTTCTCTCTGCCTTAGGAACACAATACCGACGACAATACTCACTCATAGGGAGTCTGCCACCTCGGCCACCGGTCAAAGTAGCATGGTATCCACGCCATGACAACCCCATTAGAAAATAGATATCCTTGATATCTAGGGTCAACGTATGGACTCCCACGTGAAATAATTGTTGGTCCACGTCCTACATATGGACCAGGTATTCCAACAATCTGAGTTGGGCTCTCATGCCTGGAATCCTGAAGAATTTCAAGAGCCCACAATCTCGGAGGGCAACGATTGTAACCGGGTCATTCCCCACAATGGCATCATCCTCCTCATGTTCTCTTTCTCGCCACTCCAACATTGTGATGGTCAAACACCTGCACAAGAGCCATGAGAGAAGAGTCAACAACTTGTTTCAAACTTTTGCATAATTTTTATTGAGCAAAACTTAACTTTAAAATCCATGTTTCAGCCCTCGCAGGTGAGCCTTTGGCACAGTGCCAGATTCTCATAGGTCCTACAAGGCTTGCTTGCGAGAATGCTTGAGCGCATGGTCGACCCTAAAATGGACTTAAAAACCCAAGAAATTGCCAATAAAAACTAAAAATGAACCATGGAAAAGTTGAAGGATCAAGAGCTTACCTCATTGGCTAAAACGGTTCACCGAATGATCGCTTTTTCCTCCTGCAATTGAGCAAAGAAATTTGGGGGACTATGAGGTATGTTGGACAAGTTTTTGGCAAAATCACAATGAAATGGTAAAAAGCCCTTTTTACCCATATTTATTCACTTTTTACTATTTTTTATTGATTTTTTATATATATTTTTTATTTTGCTTATAAAATATAATGCCCTAATAGCCTCGTGAGTATGGTTTTTTGTAGGTATAGCAACTTTGAAGTCCGAACAGGGGGGTATGGGTGTTTTTTTCTTTTTGTCACATATATGACTACTTTTTTGGGGTTTTTATAGGAAAAACCTCGAGCTCAGTCTTCGTTCGTTCTCGCGCTCGAAAATATATGAGAACGTAACTGAGTATACTTTTTCTCGTCTTTTCGTACTTGTCATGGTAACATGAAAACGATGAACCTAACGGAGTATCCTTTAAGCTCTTTTCACGCTCTATAAAGATGAAAAGATTGCCGAGCGATCTTGTTCTCTTCACGCTCGTTAAAGTATTTGAAGAAAATGTTCGACGAGCGATAGTTTATCACTTTTTCGGTCTCGTCGAACTCTTTTACGAAAAAAGAACTAGGAGAGTTCTTTTTAAGTGTTTTTCAGACTCTCAAAACATGAAAAACCCCCGAGTTTTCTTTCTTTGGACTCGTAAAACAAACATCGAAAGGCCCATATGGGACCGAGCCACTCCTTCCTAGGGTTCATTAAATATACTCTGAGGGACTCATCCGAAGGATGAGCTTACATTGATAAGCATATGTTATCCTCCTCAAGCTTGCGTAAAAATAAAGAGGCACTCACCAGAAATGGTGGGGGAAATTTTGGAAAAGGGATGTGTTTTCGTATTCATATTAATGCCAGTAAGCGTCGCTCTTGAACATGATATCCCTTATTCATCATTTGAATCCGGGTTGGGAAATCCACTTGTCTCTCGTTCGACTTGCTACAAGGTCATATCTTGGGTCATCTTTGAGTCAGTGTTGCCAAGTCCTTGGTCGTGTCGTTCATATGTTCAAGAGAAGTTCAAACGAGCCCTCTATTGAGTTGGCCATCTGCAGTTGTCCATTCTTACCATGTCAGCCTTCCCTGTGTCCGTTTCAACCCTTGTTCATACTTTGATTCACCCTCAAAATCTGTTACTTGTTTCGTGTCATTGATGGGAAATACATCAAGGCCCTCTTGTGACGAGTCTTGTTCTGTCGACTCCAACTCATTATCTGGAAATAAGACTTAGAAATCATTTAGTACCTTGGAACCTGCATGCCTTAATGATAGGTCTCTTCGCTTTCGACAGGGGTTTCACATCATTGATCCCTGATCGAGAGATTCCGTCGAGTGCTCGACTTCAACTCATATTTTTGCATTCGTTCGGATTGTACTTTGGTACTTTGAGAGTCATTGACATTAATGGTGATTTCCCTCACACTTGTTAACGATTTTCATCAATGATCGATAATCAAGTGGTTTCTACCATGTTTGACTTCAGCACATGTAATCGCATGGCTAGATTCGTACTTTCAGGTGACGAGATTGAAGACCCTGGGTCTCATCTTTTTGATCTAGGCTGCGATGGAGTATGTATGATTTGTATCGACACATAGATCCACTTTGTATATCGCGTGGTTCTGTCTTAATTCAAAGTCTTCTCACATAGATCCATAGTGTATTCCTGGTGGCTATGTAGCATTTTGACGACATGGATCCACGTTGTATGATTGGTGGCCACGACATACGTTTATGATTCCATTCATTTGTGATCTGAGCATGGGAATGCCTACTTCAGAACTGGTATTATATTCTGCAGATGTTTGGTTGTTTCCAGGTTTCTGATTAGGTGCGCTCCTTGTTTCTGACACACACACACATTTTACAAAGTATTTCGGCTGTCACAAGTTCCAGCCTCATACTTTGGGGGGCATTCTGTCACACATGATTTTGGTCACTCTGGTGATGTCTCTATTAGTGATGTACTCAGGCTCCCACAAGGACTTTTTGCCTGAGAAAAGTGACTGCTGTCTTCTTCCAAAAACACATTTTTAAGATGAGTTCGCAGGCTGCCTATATTATAGGGTGTGAAAATCCTCCATTCTCGCAGGAAACCCACACTTGGGGTGTGAACTGTTCGCAGTATGCTCTATAGATAGGGTGCGAACCTATTTTTAAGCTTGAAAATGAGAAGAGGTCACGAAGGTTCTAGAAGGGAATCTTCTAGAAAATGAGTTTGCATTCGCATGGTTGGCATCCTATTGACTTCTCATATTTAGTGGGATCATCCTCATCCATATAACCATCTCTCTTTCTCCTATATATTGAAAGGTTTCTCATGGAAAATGTTAAGCAAGATTGAATGAAGAATTGGTGAAAGAATTGTGTGAAGAACCTTGCTTGGATAGAAGTTTGGAGACTCTCTTTGGTCTATCAGGTTGTATTGGACCTTCTTCATGCAAAGATAGAGCAAGTGTGTGTGTTGGAACCAAGGGTCACTGAAAGGAAGCTTGCGACATCAAGGCGATCCAGTTGTATCTTCTACTTTCATTTAATATAATACAGCGGCATGTCCCTTTCCCATAAAATTACTCTTATTTTATTGCATAACTCCTTGATCATATGCATAGGTTGACATTGAATATACTTTGATGTCCTCACTTTGGTTGGTTTGTGTTGTCTTGGATCTGATTTCACAAGAGCACCGGAGTGAAGCGGGAACAACAGAGACCCAAGGAAACAATATAAAGGTATATCACTCATTCCTTCTTATTAGTAGATTCAATGACTACAACTTAGGGAAAGAGTCGTGTCCTGTCCTGTTTTGTTCTAGATCCAGGTGCATCTAGGGAGATCTGTTAGTGTCCTCACCTACCGATTTATCCGATAATAGATGGTAAAAGAGGAAAATGGTTAGCTAAAATTAAGGAATATGATTTGGAAATTAAACCAACAAAGTTGATTAAGGGTCAAGGACTAGCAAAACTATTAGTTGAATCAAATCTTAAGGTCCTTGGAATTAATCATATTTTTAAATTATCTGAAGATTCTTCTTTTATAGCAGAGGAAACTAATATTCAACAGTCCGTGAATACAATCAATGAAAAGTTTTATTCTTCCAAATGGTATCAAAATATCATCTTTATCTTCAAAATCTTCAATGTCCTCCAAATTTAACTCCACCTGAAACTAGATCATTAAAACTTAAAGTTGTTAAATATTGTATTACAAATGGACAACTTTATTGGAGAGATCCACTTGGTTTCTTGTTAACTTGTCTCATTGAATATGAAATCGAAAATGTCATTGATGAATTTCATAAAGGAATCCGTGGAGGCCATCATGCTTGGAGTGATACTACATATAAAATCCTCGGAGCATGATATTATTGGCCTAAGCTATTTGTAGATGTAAATGCTAAGGTCAGAGCCTACGAAGAGTGTCAATTTTTTGATGGAAGACAATACTTACCCTCTCTGCCTAGTACTAGTAAAGGAGGAAGCTCCATTTCAACAATGGCGTTTGGACTTTATTGGAGAATTTCATCCTCCTTCTAGTTCTTAGCACAAATAGATTCTCAGTGCTATATATTATTTTTCAAAATGGGTGGAAACAATTCCTACCAAAAATGCAACTGATGTAGTAGTAATAAATTTCCTAGAAGAAAATATTTTAACAATATTTGGTTGTCCAAGAAAAACCATCACAGACAATGCTCAAGCTTTCAAATCTATGGATGTGATTGATTTTTGTCAAAACTATAACATCATTTTAGGGCACTCAACTCCACATTATCCATAAGGAAATGGTCTTGTTGAGTCTTCAAACAAAAGCTAAGTGAGAATAATAAAAAAGGTTCTACATAATAATAAAATACAGTAACACATTCACTTGAAATATGCTTTATGGGCTAACAAGATTGGTACTAAAAAATCAATAGTTACATCTCCTTTTTAGTTGGTTTATGGAATGGATGTTACTTTTCCTATTAATCTTGATTTGCCTGTTTTAAAGTTGTTTCAGGGAGTAAATGAAGTACCTAATGATTTGACTAGAAGAATGAACCAATTGGTTGAAATACAACAAGTTTGTTGGATTACTGAGAGGGAGGGTGAATCAATA